>CAWUFW010018077.1:0-236190 GCA_963921515.1 Calotriton arnoldi
AAAAAACCATAGGTTTCAGGCACGTTATAGTTAGAAATTAGCATTTAAAAAACCTTACAAATTCACTGAAAAACCATAGGTTTTAGGGACAGTTATAGTTACTTGGACATTGCACTCGTACAAAACCCGTGAAATTCCCCGTTATAGTTAGTTCAGCTAACTATAACTCGCGCCCACAATGCACTGCTGATGACGTCACATATTACATCACTCATGACATGGTCAGTGACATCACTGATGACATCACTGATGACATCTCAAATGACATCACTGATGACATCATCCAGTGACTGTGTGTTTCTGTAAAGTTTAAATATGTTTAATATATATAGGGAAAGGCGTATTGAAGAATGAGTGGGTGTATAAGTGTCTGAATGGATGATTTAGTACGTGAGTGACTGACTCTACAAGTGAGTGATTAAATGTATCTTACTGAATGCATGGGTTAGTGACTAAACTGTGTGAATGTCTGTATCCGTCTGTCTGTTGGTTTGTAAGCGGCTGCATGGCTTTCTGAATAGCTACATGAGTGTCTACATGGGTTATTGATTGATTGTCTGAGTATCTGTATGGGTGCCTGAGTGTTTGTGTGGGTGGGGTGTGTGCGACTCTGTACATAGATGTGTGAGTGGGTGATTCTGTAAAGTTTAAATATGTTTAATATATATAGGGAAAGGCGTATTGAAGAGTGAGTGGGTGTATAAGTGTCTGAATGGATGATTTAGTAGGTGCGTGACTAACTGTATAAGTGAGTGATTAAACGTATCTTACTGAATGCATGGGTTAGTGACTAAACTGGGTGAATGTCTGTATCCGTCTGTCTGTTGCTGTGTAAGTGGCTGCATGGGTTTGTGAATAGCTACATGAGTGTCTATATGAGTTATTGATTGGTTGTCTGAGTATCTGTATGGGTGCCTGAGTGTTTGTGTGGGTGGGGTGTGTGCGACTCTGTACATAGATGTGTGAGTGGGTGATTCACTGGGTGCATGATTTGAAGAGTGCATCTGTGATGGACTGCTTGGGTGGGTGAGTGTGTGTATGGGTGTGTTAGTGAGTGAATGTATATCTCAGTGGTACATGTGCGAGTAACTACATATGTAAAAGGAAGTATATATGTGTGTTAGAGTATTTAAAAGGCTATACGTGAGAGTGTGTGATTGTGAGAGTGGCTGTATGGATGCGTGTGTGCTTGTATCAGTTATTGTATAAGAGCGTAAGAATGTGCTAGTATTTGTATGAGTTATTGAGCTGGTGTGTGTATAACTCTATAGGTGAGTAAATGGGTGTGTGATTAATTTTTTGCATGACTGACTAGGTGTGTGAGTACCTCTATGGATGAGTGGCGGTGTGTGAGTGTTTATATAGGTGTATGAGTGCATATGATAGTCCTGTACTGAGTGACTGTAAGTATGAGTGACTGTACGGGTGAGTGAGTGGATGTGTGTGTAGACCTAAGAATCAGTGAGTTGGTATGTAGTTATTGGTATTGGAGTGTCTATGGTTTTGAGAATGGCAGTCTGTAATTTAGAGTGGGTGTATCAAAAGTTATATTAGGGTGTGAGAAGATGCATGAAATTATCACATGGATGATGTCATCAGTGATGTCATTTGAGATGTCATTAGTGATGTCATCAGTGATGTCACTGACCATGTCATGAGTGATGTAATATGTGACGTCATCAGCAGTGCATTGCGGGCGCGAGTTATAGTTAGCTGAACTAACTATAACGGGGAATTTCACGGGTTTTGTACGAGTGCAATGTCCAAGTAACTATAACTGTCCCTAGAACCTATGGTTTTTTCAGTGAATTTGTAAGGTTTTTTAAATGCTAATTTCAAACTATAACGTGCCTGAAACCTATGGTTTTTTCAGTGAATTTCAAAGGTTTTTTAAATGCTAATTTCTAACTACAACATGTCTGAAACCTATGGTTTTTTCAGTGAATTTCAAAGGTTTTTTAAATGCTAATTCCTAACTATAACATGTCTGAAACCTATGGTTTTTTTCAGTGAATTTCAAAGGTTTTGTAAATGCCAATTTTTAAATGTATTAATTGTTATTTTTATTTTTTTCATACTGATTTACTACATTTTTTAAACTATTTATTTTTAGATATTTAATTTTTTAAATTACATTGTAATTACATTATACATTACATTACAAAATATACTTTCTCAGAATGAATTAATTTACTTTAAATACTTTGCAAATAGGCAATAGACTTTTAAGTACAGTAGTTACAGTTGTTGCAATGGGCAACACAATATCAAACACAATGCAACATTGAGCTCAATGTGAATTTCTAGCTAAATGCAATTAGTTACTTTATGGATTACTTTTCTAACCACAGGACTGAATCCTAGATTCAGTCCTGGGACATCTCCTGTAAACAGTTGAGTAAAAGCGTTTTGGTTACAGTAGTGATTTTTAAGGAATATTATTGTATTTTAAAAGTTGACACTTAGAAACTTTTTCACATAGAATCACCAATGTTATCCTATGGGAGGAAATTCACTTAGCAGGTAAGTAGTGTTATCGTGACTTTTTCTCACTCAGTGGTGGATCCTGGATCCATCACTGGTGCATCTCCTGTAAACAGTTGAAAGAATGCGTTTAAGTCATACAGGCGAATTTTAAGGAATATTTGTAGTTTGTGAAAATCGACACTTTGAAACTTTTCTGCTGAAAACCAGACAATGGATTCCTATGGAAGGAAATACAAGTTACTGGTAAGTACGGTTAAAATTACTTTTTAGGGTCAGTGCTGGGCTAAAAGATGCAGCACTGGGTTCTCTCCTGATAACAGGTGAGTAAATCGGAATTCGTATTTCGGCTGATTTTAGAGGAATATTTGTATGTTTCAAAAATCGACACTTAGAAACTTTTTCAGCAAAAAGCAGGCAATGATATCCTATGGAAGGAAATTCAAGTTACTGGTAAGTACGGTTAAAATTACTTTTCAGGATCAGTACTGGGCTGAAAGATGCAGCACTGAGGTCTCTCCTGATAACAGGTGAGTAAATCGGAATTCGTATTTCGGCTGATTTTAGAGGAATATTTGCACAATGGTGAAGGGAGGGCGGGGCCTGAGGTGACATCTGTGCAAATGCGCCCGTGGCGCGTTTTAATTGGGGATTAAGTCCCCTTAATCATGAGGGTCCTGGGGCCAACTAGCCCACCAGGAACCTCCAGTATGCGCCAGGGGCTGCGTTGCAGAGACGTGTACAGAGGCCACACCCCTTTTACACCTCTCTGCAAGGCAGCTCTGTGGCGCTTTTGGAAGTACATGGTGGGCTAGTTGGACTCCAGGGACCCTCAGGATTCAAGGGGACTTAATCCCCCATCTTAAAACACGCCACGGGGCCTGTTTGCACACATGTCACCTGAAGCCCCGCCCCTCCGTTCACCACTGTGCAAACGCGCCCCGTGGAGCGTTTTAAGTCGGGGGATTAACTCCCTTGAATCCTGAGGGTCCCTGGGGCCAACTAGCCCAACAGGTATATCCAAAAGCGCCACAGAGCTGCGTTGCAGAGAGGTGTAAAAGGGCGTGGCCTCTGTACACCTCTCTGCAATGCAGCTCCTAGCGCATACTGGAGGTTCCTGGTGGGCTAGTTGGCCCCCAGGGACCCCAGTATTGAAGGGGAATTACTTCCCATCTGCAAACGCGCCAGGGCGTGTTTGCAGAGTGGTGAAGGAAGGGGGCGGGCCTGCGGCCCGATCGTTTTTTTTTCCCTGAAGGGGGCTGTGTGGCCCCCTTCCTTTTCCTATTTTTGGGCCCTGGGGACCCCATCCCCCAGGGCCTTATCCCCTTTTTTTTTTTTTTAAATTAAACGGGAAGGGGGCCGCGTGGCCCCCTCCCTGGCCGAATCCTACCCCGAGGACCCCATCCCCCGGGCATGGCCACACTTTTACATTAATTTTTAAGGAGGGGGCTGCGTGGCCCCCCTCCTCAGGCCTCCTTTGCCCCGGGGACCCCATCCCCCGGGGCAGGCCTTTTGTTAAAACAATTTAAAAAAAAATTATTTCTGGGGAGGGGGCCACGTGGCCCCCTCCCGGGCCACTACCTGCCCCGGGGACCCCATCCCCCGGGGCCTGGCCTCTGGTTGGGGACTGTGGGGGTCCCCAAACCCCCACAGTCCCGCCGGCTCCCCGTGTCCTACGGGAGCCGGCATTGCTTTTCCACATGGGGAGCAGCTAACATGCTGCTCCCCGTGTGGAAAAGCAACTAGTCTTTGGATATTAGGCGAGAGCAGGTTTCCCTGCTCTCTCTTCCAATATCCAAGCAGTTTGCAATGACAGGACGGGAGCCGCGAGGCTCCCGTCCTGTCATTGCAAACAGCAGTGTCCCGAGGGTAGGCACCCGGGACACTGCAGGAGCCGGCCCTGGGGGTGGCGGTACCCAGGGCCACCACAGGCTCCAGGAGGGGGCCGCGCGGCCCCCTCCCATCCAAATGCACAGCCCCGGGAGGTGGTGGTCCCCGGGGCTCGGGGTCCTTGACGGACCCCCATTTTCAATTCTGTTAGTGCCCGGGGAGGTGGTGGTCCCGGGGTGTGTGGGGGGGCTGGAGCCCCCCCACACATGTTAATTTAAAAAATAAAGAAGCCCCGGGGAGGTGGTGGTCCCCGGGGCTGCGGGAGGGTTCAGAGCCCTCCCGCTACTTTTTCAAATAAAGCCCCGGGGGGTGGCGGTCCCTGGGGGGCCCTTAGAGGCCCCCCATACATAAAATAAACCCCCCCCCAGCATGCCCCCGGGACTTGGCCCACCCGGGGGCAAATTAACATCGAAGCGCGGGAGGCCGCGCTCGATTTTTATCGGCAGGATCCGCGCACCCTGAGCGCATCCTGCCGATTTAAAAAAAAATGCTTTTTTGCCCAGGGGTCCTTGTGGGACCCTTTGAGCAGACCTAGGGGGTCAGGGTGTTTCTACCCTGCCCCCTTTGTGCGTTTGCGCACTTTTTTACTGCTTTCTTGTTCCTCGGTTCTACCGAGGAACAAGATGGCTGCCAACACTTCCTGGTTTGGAGTGTTGACAGCCAACTAGCAGACAGCTCGTGATCGGGAGGGTGCGCGGATCCTCCGTGCCCATAGATATATATGTACTTTTACTTTTGATTTGATCTCAGCAACTACTGAACGGATTTACACCATTTAACAAAAAGGGTTCTTTCTGAACCAAGAACTACCTCTTTGCCAAATTTGGTGTAATTCCGTTCAGCAGTTCGGGCTGTAGCCGTGTCTAAAGTTTCCTATGGAAAAATGAATGGGGAAACGCGTTTTGGGACCCCCTTTTTCTCGGCCACCGCTTAACGAATCACCCCGAGACTTTCAGGGTAGGAGCGGACCGGAGCGCCCCACAAAGTTTGAAAATTTCGCGAAGATACGTCAACCGGCAAGAGAGTTATTTCAAATAGAATGTCGCGGATTTCCTATGGAAAATAGGTCCTAACTATAACTATCTACTGGCGACCGCCAGTAGATATATATATATATATATATATATATATATATATATATATATATATATATATATATATATATATGTAATCTAAGCGAACCCTTCCAACGCCATAATGGAAAGCACACTCGGAAGTTAATATAAACAAAGTGCTTTTATTGTGCAGACCCCCCTGCACAATATGGAGTTGGAAGGGTTCGCCATGTGATTACGTTTATCAGCGGTTCACCACCGCAGGATTTCAAGCACCCGGGGTTTGATGGAGCGGCGGCGGTGACCTTCTGTTCCCTGTTTTATATATATATATATATATATATATATATATATATATATATATATATATATATATATATATATATACATATATATATATATATATATATATATATATATATATATATCTCAGCGGTCATAAGAAAATACTAAAGAGATGCTACAGAAATATAAATAAAAACAAGGATACTGAAATATTGCAGGACTTTAATTAAATCTCTGCATCCATCTTAAGATCGGGCACCTGTAATTCAAATGTATGAAATAACACTAAGGAACCCTTTCTAAGTCAGGCAAAATTATAAAAACAGCTGTTTTTTTCTCTCTGGTAAATTTCAAGAAAAAGGGAAAGAATGTAAAATAAGGAAACAAGCAGTGAAATGACAATAAATGTGGATTCAGAAGCACATAATGATGATGAAAGCATGGAAAGTGTCTCAAGTATAAATTTTCGGAGACCATTACTATTTGATATTTCAAATCAGCAAACTATTGTGCAAAGATGGGAGAATTGGAGATGAAGATTTGAACATTTTTTAAAGGCTACATGCAAGAAATAGTCTGATGAACAAGCAAAAGATGTATTGCTTATTCTAGTAGGAGATGATGTGGAGGACTTAATAGTAACATTTCCTGAACAAGATAGAAACACATCTAAAGGTCTTTTGAAATACTTAAAGATATGATCCACAGAGAAATATGAATTTTGAATGATACAACTTGAATATTGCTTTTCAAAGAGAAGATGAATCCACGGATGAATACGTAATGAGACTAAGGAAATCAGTGACTTTCTGTGATTTTGAGAAATTCTATAATGAAGAAGCAATAAGATTAAGGATAATACAAGGATGCAGTTCAGTAAAATTCAGGAAGAAATTACTAGAAAAAACATATGATTTGCAAACAATTTTACGCATGGCTGGAACAGAATCACATGCACAAAAACATGCTAATAACATGCAACAAGGTCGAATGAAAAACATAGAACAAGCTAGGCAAATGTCAAAACTAGATAGCAAAACAGAAAAGATGGATGCTCAAAATAAAGAAAAGAAATTATGTTACAGATGTGGATTGTAATTCCCACATGTAAATGTTTGCCTGGCTTTTGGACAACAATGTAGGGAATGTAGAAAGCCTTATCACTTTGCAAGTGTGTGTAGGTCTAAACGAGATAAAAAAAAAAGCTGGAGTAAACAGAGCATGCTGGATGATAAGAAAAATTAGGGAATGCTAAATACTTAAGACAAATGGAAAGTATTGAACATGACTATGATGAGAGTCCTAAGCAATCTGAACAATTGTACATGATGTGTGAAGAAAATGAAATGAAATGTATTAACATGATAAAAAGAGAAGACATAAACAAAACAAAATCTGTGGATATACTGGTTGGTACTCAATAAATTCAATTTGTCCTTGACAGTGGGGCAACATGTAACATCATGTGTATCACCGAATACCAGAAAATGAAGGAGCAGCCATCTTTAAATCCGTCAGATATCAGTGTTTTTCAATGGGAGCCAAACATCCTGTTTCCTGTTTAGGAAAGTTTGAAGAAATATTACAATATGGAGATATATCCAGCAAAAAGGAAATACATTTGTTAAAAGGTGAAGTTCCTAGTCCATGTTTATTATGTAATGTCACTGCTCAAGTCATGGGCTTACTAGCAATGGCTTGTAATGTTACAACAGATCATCCTGTGTTGAGAAAATATCCAGAATTTTTCAGAGGGCTAGGAAAATTAAAAGACAGAACAATTACGCTACATATAAATGAAGCAGTAAAACATGTGGCTCACATACACAGAAGAGTTCCAATACATCTACAAACTAAAGTAGAAAAGTAGATGAATTTGTTTCTTCAACAATACATAATTGGACCAGCTACTCTCCCAACGCCATGGGTTTCCCCGATTGTGGTATTTCCTAATAAGAAATACGAAGGATATCAGAATTTGTGTGGACATGCGAGTGCCTTATACAGCAATCAAGAGAGAGAGGTATCCAGGCCTGCATCTAAATGACATGATTAGTATTATCAATGGTGCTACTGGTTTTTCTACGTTTGATTTATATAAGGGATACCATCAAGTGGAGATTGATTGTCAGTTCCAATATATAACAACATTTTCTATGCATCTTGGATTATGTAGATATAAGAGGTTACATTTTGGCACATGTTCAGCTGCTGAAATTTTCCTGGAAATGGAAAAAATATAATACGACCAGTATAGAATGCTATGAATTACAGTGATGATACCTTGCTTTTTGGAAAAACGCAATAGGAGCATGATTAAACACTAAACGAAGTATGTCAACAACTTGTAAAGGCTGGCCTAAATCTTAATTTAGGAAAATGTGAAATAAATAAATCTGAATTAACATTTTATGGTCACATATTGTCTCAAGAGGGAATGAGACCAGACCAAGTAAAGGTGTTGTCTTTAAATTCATTACTCCGACCTAAGGTTGTGTCTGAACTGCGTTCATTTTTGGGAATGGCTAATCATTATCAAAAATTATGCCACCATAAGTATGCCACTTAGATAATTAGCAAGAACGGATGAAAGTGAAATTGGAGCAGTGACTGTTAACATGCTTTTAGGAAAATAAAAGAAGACATATCATTTGCAGATAATTTGAAGTATTTTGATCCAGAACTATGCACACAACTAGTGGTAGATGCTAGTCCTGTGGGACTTGGTGCAAAATTAGTGCAGCACAAGACTGGCAGAGAGACTCCTCTGCATGTGATTTCACATGCCAGTAAAAGCTTATCTGTGGTTGAAAGAAGGTACTCACAGCCTGAAAAAGAAAGCTTGGGAATAGTCTGGGATGTGAGCATTACCATGATTTTTAGTATGGCAATCCATTTGTTTTAATAACAGATCATCAGGCGTTGACTTCTATTTTTGGAAATCCAAAAACAAAAATGCCACGTGGATTGAAAGATGGGGAATGAGATTAATGGACTATAATTTTAAGATTGTTCATAAACCTGAAAACGAATATAACCCTGCAGATTATTTATCTAGACACCCATTTAAAAATGAAATAAAACAGCAATCAGAAGCAGAGGAATATATATGCTTCATAATCAGATCGGCAGTGCCAGGAATTGTTTCAGAGAAAGAATTAATTAAGGCATCTCGGAATGATGAAAAAATGCATGAGATAAAAAAGATTATACTTGAAAGCAACTGGAGACTAATAAACAGTGCAACTTGATTTCAATCAAATATAAATAGAAGTGATATTTTGGCACTGAAGAATATACCATCTGAATTATCCGTGGCCTCATCTGGGGTACTTTTGAAAGGAAATAAATTAATCATTTCTTCAAGTGTACAAAGGGGTGTAATTGATTTGGTTCATGAAAGTTACAGAGGTGTCTCAGCAACAAAAAATGTATGTGAGAGAAAAGAAATGGTTCAGACTTGTCATTTGTGTCAGTGTAGTACAAAAAAAGTGATGGAAGAATTGCACATGTCTAAGTTGCCGGATGCAGCAGCAGATTTTTATGGGCTGTTAGACTCTGGGCATTATTTACTAGCAATAATTAATTAATATTCTTATTTCCTGATTGTAAAAGAGGTATCGTCTAGGTCAGTATTCGCTGTGCTTCCGGTTCTTAATGATATATTTTCTCCTTGGGGAGTACCAGATGTGTTAAAAACAGACAATGGACCACCTTTTAGTGCAAGTGAGTTTAAAACATGTATGCACTACCTAGGGATAACTCATAGGAGTGTAACGCTGATGTGGCTTCAAGTAAACGGGGTGGCAGAAAGACTAATGGCCACTATCAAAAAGGCTGTACAAAGAGCAAAACTTTCACACATTTTGATAAATCGAGTTCTGTGTCAAGCTTTGTGTGATTAGCTAAATACTCCTCATGGATCTACTGGGAAATGCACTTCTGAATTAATGTTTGGTCAGGCCAGACAAACTTGTTTGCCACATCTTCCAATACATCCGCCAAAAGATAATACTGAATTAATGCAAAGAGATAAGGAAGCTAAAGAACAAATGAGATATTATACAGAATGTAGAAGAAATATTCAAAGTCAAGATTACGTAGTAGGAGATTTGGTATTAGTGAAACAACAGCAAACAAGGAACTCACAAAGTAGATTTCATCCTATTTCTTTGGAGGTGACAAAAGTTCATGGAACAACAGTTACAGCAAGAGATGAAAGCAGAAGGATAAAAAGGAATAAAATATTCTTCAAAAAATGTAAAGTGAGAACTAGTGAGCAAGAAAATAGACAGTTGAATAATCAGCATAAGGAACACTTGCTCAGAAAATCTGTGAGGATTTCAAGGAAACCTGATCGACTGATTAAGCATTGTTGAATAATTCTATATGATGTTATTTAAATACTTTTCTTCTTCTCTTTTCTTTCTTTTCTTTTCTTTTTCTTTTCTTTCTTTTCATTATTTTGTTTGCTGTTTTTATTGTTTCTTGGTTGTGTTTAAAAAAAAGGGGACAGGGGAAATGTAAAATGGAGATGTAACAATTGATGGATTAGATCATAAGGGGAGTTCTATGTTGGAATGGGAAAGGGTTTTTGGAATGTATACTTGACAGTTACTGGTGTTATGGGTAGAAGCAGGCAGCCTTAGCCTGTGCTCCAAATAAATACTTGAAAAGGCCGCTTGAGTTTGAGTCTTGTCTCCTAATGTGTCACACAAGTGGTACCCATACTTTAAATCCTGGGGATTTTGCAGTGCCTGAGGAATCATTGTGAAATATGATATGCCCCTTATTCTTCACGTATTTATTGATCAGGAGGTGCTTGTTGTTTTATCATTCATTTTGTTTGTGGTTTATGGTGGGTGTGTGTGAGCTGTCAGTAGGCCCTGGGAGGGAGTTTGTGTCTTTATTTTGGTGTGCATCACAAGGTGAAATTTGCATAAAGACTATAGTTGGTCATTGACTGGAGATCAGGTTTTAATACCCTTTGGGCACAGTCAGAGAGCGTGGAAGTGTGTGGAAAGCGTTCAAGTAACTGTGAAAGGAATGAGCTTGATCATGTCATATGGGGTTAAAAAGTGTCAGAGAGAGAGAATGTTGCTGTAGAGAACACTTTGCGGGTGCTGACGTCAGATCCTATGACCAATAAAACTAAGCATCCTTTATTAACCAATACTATGCGTCAATATAGGGAACTACTGGGTAAGATGGGTTAGCGCTCCATATCATAAAGCCTACATAGCCATAAAAAACAGAGGTGATAAAGCTGGCAGGATGCTTGCCTGCTTGATTAGGTCAGAAAGGGCACCCAGACATGATTACTGCATTAAGAACTGAGAGCAATGCACTGGTGAACACTCAATTGGAAATTAATGAAGCCTTATCCAAGTAGTACCTCAGGCTGTATTAACACCGTGACACACTTTCAGTCACATGCCAAAGAAGGTATATTTGCAATGTGCATCTTAGATGAACTTTCCCTGAAAATCAAGGCAAGATGGATGTGTTATTGTGGTTAGAAGAGGTTAAATGTACACTGGAGGGCATGGTAATGGGTAAGACCCCAGCAGTAATGGGCTACTGCACAAATCTTATGGTACCTATGGGGACATATTGATCCCCAAAGTGTTGGAGATGTTTCTGGATTCCAGAGACAGGGGAGTGCTGGCCCCTTCCATGAATGAGGCAATAATAATAACTATGTTTAAGTCAGAGAGGGATCTAACTTTATGCATGTGAAACTTGGATTAAAACATTTAGCCAAGTTGTTACCAAACAGACTTTCAACACTCCTGTTTGGACTTATTCATCCCAATCAACTGGGATTGATCATGGGGAGAAACATATTCCCTATTACAAGAATTCTATATCATTTGTGGTTAACACACTGGTGGGTGGGGCTTTTTCAGTGGTGGCAGCAACTAACATGGAGCAGACATTTTTTACTTTCATTTGGACCTTCTTGCAGTTGGTGCTCGAGGAGATGGGCTTTAAAGTAAGATTTAGGAGTGGGTGAGACTGTTATATGTAAGGCCAACAGCAAGCATACGTAATCGTAGGGTTGTATTTAAGGCCTTGCTAGTAGAGAGGGGACGAGACAGGAGTGTCCCCTGTCACCGCTTCTCTATGTGCTGGCAATGGAACCTATGATGCCCCACTTAGGCAGGATGGAGTAGGCCAGAAGGGTGTCATTGCCTGACATACACATTTGTTTTTGCTATATTGGGATGATGTGTTAGTAAATTTAAAAAATCAGGCTGAGTACGTGCTGGTTATCCTTGAGCACTTATAGGGGTTTGGGTCATGCTCTAGTACATTCAGAAATTCTGTTTATTACCTCTGGATGTGGTGGAGCAGATGGCTATTCCTGATGTCCCATTACAATAGTCTCTGATGTCTTTCAGGTACTTGGGGATTCAAATCTTTCACAAATTATGAGATGAGATATAGTGAAACCTCTGAAAGATGATGTGCGCTTCAAGGGAATATGTACAGTTTAGAAAAAGGCTGCCCCTATCCGATATTGGTAGACAGGCTCTTGCAAAAGTGAACTTGATACGCCTCTTGTATTTGTTTTGCACATTGAAGATACCCTCTAGGTACTTTAGAGATATAAATAGGTTGTTGTTGGACTTCATATGAGGAAGAGGCAGGAGTACGGGGACTCTGCGTAAACTGCAACATCCAAGGACAGAAGGTGGGATGCCAGGTCCTGACTATGAAAGTCTATACACAGAATCTCAACTTCAGTGAGTCGCTAGATGAGTAAGCAACCCCCAGTTGAAAGAGATTAAATAATGAGGCAAATCATAGGTGATGAGCAATTGTTAGCAGAGGTATTATATCCAAGAGCAATGGACATAACTTTATTTTTCAGGAGCGGAAGTGGCTTATGCTCCAGCGATCCCATTATGAATGCATCCCCATTTGAAAGAGGGGTCCACCACTAGGAGTGCACACTGTGAGGAGGTTCGTAAGACCACCTTGGGGATGTGTATGCTTATCATAGGCTCAGTATGTTTGAAGAGTTCTGACAGAGTACAGAAATATCTGAGTCCTTTCCTAGCATTTGCATCATTAGTGCAACATATAAAAAGCTTGCAACCAGTGAGATGAGGAAACAACCCTCATGTCATGTTGCAAAGCACACTAATGCATGGTGACATAAGGAGGGCTATCAATCACAGTGCTATAGTACAGCTTGATTATACAATCTAAAACAGATATCTCACCATTAAAGAAGACATGGGAAAAGGGCATTGTTGGCGAAAAAAGAAGACATGGGAAAAGGGCATTGTTGGCGAATGTTTCGCACTCAAGGAGTGGACCTAATACTTGAATATGCATCAGAAATTTTTAGAAATGCCCGATTTCACCTTATATGGTTTGAAATACTTCATAGAGCATACATGACACTTAAGAGGTCATATACGTTTTTCTGGTGGATTTTTGCCCCATATTCCGAGGTCACAATGCAGATGCATATTTTTGGGAGTTGCCCGAATCTCGAAAACTACTGGGAAATGGTGTGGGAAATTATTAACAATATCACTAGGAAGCACTATCATATTGTTGTTGAAGGCGTCATGCTAGGCTTCTGGGTCGAAACTTACAAGGTTTATTAACTGATTTGTAGATTGGGCCTGGTTGTTGGCCAAATGACAGTTTCCAATCTACTGGAAAGCACCCTATTTCCCATCACTCAGAACTTGGATGAGAGAACAGTTGAGGTGGGCGTAAACAGAGGGCTATACTTTGACCCCTCTACAGAGGAAGACTAGAGAGAGGGTTAACGTAATTAGATGTGATGAGATGATTATTATTTTAAAAGCTGAGCTGGATGATAGACCTCCTTCAGAAAGAAGGCTTGGCTCTAGAACTAACTAGAAAGAAGTGCACGGAGCCTAATTATTTGTCCTGGAGATTTGTGGTTAGATAGAGTGTTACTGCCCCTCTCTATGAACCTCTCCGATTCTGTTGGGTGCATGCAGTAACCCTAAGTGTGGGAGAGGTATTAAGATCGAATTAACCAGAGGATGGAAATCTGTCAATGCGAACCATGTTGGGTGTACTCTGCAAGCCGTAACTAAAAAGACATGTCAAAGTAAATGTTAAAGTTTAATGCTTGGTTATTTTTAGAGTAAAGCTATTTGTGTGAATAACATGAAAATGTAGTGTCAAAATTGTCATTAAGAAAATATATAGAAATGCAAGTCAAAGAAATAAAAAAATAAAAAAAAACTTTTGTCACTATCCTGAGAAACAGATTTTAAGTCAAGGTCTCATGCTTGAAGAACTGAATATGTCAAGAGGTTTTTAAAAAAACAAATTTAAGTATTTTTATTGGCATTTTTCTTGATTGTAGTACAGATACAGTGGAGATTTAAAAAAACAAGAGCTTCTGCAATGTTACATTGTCAGTAGTGTTCAACGGCAGTGATATACATGACAGTAACAAATAAGTTTTCAAAGATAAGCGTTCAATTCCCTTATTTCTCAGACCTCTCCCTCCCAACACCCCCCCCCCCGACCACCTCCCGAGGGTGCATCAACGCAATTTCCCAGTCCAGGTCATCAATCTCGCCTAATTCTACTTCCCATTTCGCTCTCAATTTCGTTAAAGAGTCTGGTTTGTTATTGATTATGGTGCGGTACGTTCAGGGGACTGCCTTTTCCTTGATTTCGCCCATCAAGAGCCTTCCCTCCAAAGGGGCATATTCGGGGAGATTGCCCATGTCCACACCCTGTGCCCTCCAAGCATTTGCTAGCTGTAGGTATTTATAGTATTGTGTCTGGTGCATGTCATACTCTGTCTGGAGGAAGGAATATGTCACAAGTTCAGTATGATCTAATATGTCTTTAACATGTGAGATCCCCAGCAAGTCCCATCTTCCGAATCCCTTCAGTTTCATGAGTTCTTTAAATCGTCCCCCCACCACCCAAAGAGGGGTTTCCCTTGTGACTCGGTTATCCCACTTCATTTGCCTTTCCGCTTTCTTCCATGCTGTTATCACCACTCGTGTTGCCATTAAAAGTTGCGCAGTTCCCTTCCCTCCGTAGAGGTAATGTGTGTGTGGGCGTTTTTCAAATTGCATGCGTTCCAGTGCATATGTGGGGCGGTCTCCCGGCATGTGTTCCCAGTCGTTCACCACAATCAAGTGGGCCGTCCAGTAGTATGCTCTGAGATCTGGTAGGGATATGCCTCCATTATATTGATTACGTTGCAATGTTGCAAGTGCTACTCTGGGGGTCTCCCGTCCCATAGGAATGTCCTCAGTATGTCATCAATTTTGATGAATGCTTCTTCTGGTACAGGTTGGTATGTGTTTTGAAGGATATATAGGAATTTTGGGAGCACTATCTTTTTGTAAAGTGCAGCCCTGCCCAGTAATGTTAGTGGCAAAGATTTCCATCTTTCTACATCTGTGCTAAACTCTTTGAGTACCCTATAGAGGTTGCAGTTTAGGACTTCGGCCTTGTCTATGGCGACATAAATTCCAAGATATTTTATACCATTAGGTGCTATCTGGAGTTGACTAATATATCTATCTGACCCCCCACCCCGACCCACCGGATATAGACAAGATTTCTCCCAGTTGATTTTGTACCCTGCATGTACACCGTAGCCTTCAAAACTACCCATGATACTCGGGAGTGTCTCTTCGGGGTTTGTGACATACAAAAGAATGTCGTCGGCATATAATGATATGCGCTCATCCAAAGACTCGGCTCCTCTCCCCTGGAAACCTGTTATATTGGGATGTGCCCGGATGACACAAGCAAGAGGCTCCAGTACCAGAGCGAAGAGGAGGGGGGACAGAGGGCATCCCTGACGTGTCCCACGTTCTATTGGAAATTCCAGTGAAACTACTCCATTGACCCGTGTCCTGGCTAAGGGTCTCTCATAGAGAATGGCTATCCATTGCCTAAATGTAGGGCCGAATCCAAATTTCTCCAGAGTGGACATGAGAAAGGGCCAGTGGACAGTGTCAAATGCTTTCTCAGCATCTAGTGACAGGATAAGGTGGGAGTCCGTTCTAGTATTTGCTATTTCCAGCCAGTTATGCAACCTTCGGAGGTTGAGCCTCGTAGATCTCTTTGGCATAAAGCCTGACTGGTCCTGATGAATGAGGCCGGATATTACTCCGGTGAGCCTGTTGGCTAGTATTCTAGCTAATATTTTAGTTTCTATATTAATAAGGGATATGGGTCGGTATGAGCTACACTTCTGTGGTGGTCTATCCTTCTTGGGTATGACCACAATCGTGGCTGTTCGCAGATCTTTGGGAAGACTACCCACCGACTGTGCCTCTAAAAACAGATTGAGCAGATGAGGGCTAAATAGTGCTGCGTTTTGCTTAAAAGATTCAGGTGTCAACCCATTCGGACCCGGAACTTTCCCAGTTTTCAACTGGCCAATGGCTTCGCCGATTTCTTCGAGCGTAATGTCCTTCTCCAGTGTCTGTGTTTCACTCACTGCCAACTTAGGGCATTCTATGTTCTCAAGGTAAGCTTTTATTTGTGACGGGTTTGCCAGAGGACGTTGTGCATAAAAAGTCGCAAAGTACCCAGCAAAGGCGTTGGCTATGTCGGTGGGCGTTGTATGAATCTGACCATCATCTGTTGTTATCTGGGTCACCCACCTACCATCTAACTCTTTTTTACTAAGCCACGCAAGAAGCCTGCCCGTCTTGTCTCCAGCATCGTATAGGCGCCTGTGCATGGCTTGTATCGCGTTTTGCGTGTCTTTTCTAGCCAGGGCGGAGTACTCTCGCCGGAGAATCTGTAGTCTCCTCAGCAGGGAGGGGTCTTTGCTTGTGAGGGCTCGTGCTTCAGTCCGTAGGAGTTGGGATTCAAGCTCCGTAATCTCCTCCCTTTCTTTCCGCTTCTTGTGAGCTATGATGTTTTGGGCTCTGTCCTTTAAGACGGGTTTATATGCTTCCCACAGTGTGATGGCGGAGTCCACAGACCCAATATTTTCTTGAAAATAGAGTTCAGAGTCTACCCGGATTTCCTTGGCCACCCTAGGGTCTTTTAGTTCCCATGCGTTGAGCTTCCACTCCCCTGCCGAGCGTTTTGTGGTGAAACCCACTGTAAGCCATAGAGGTGAGTGGTCCGAGAGACCTCTTGCCAGGTATTCTATTTTTCGAACCTCTGCTATTTCTCCTGCTGGGGCTAGGATATAATCTATCCTTCAAAAGGCTTTGTGGGCACCTGAATAAAAGGAGTAGGCTTTAGTCTGTGGATGTTGTCTGCGCCACAAATCATTTAATGCTAACGTATCGGCGAAATGTTTCAGTTGTGTTTCTTTGGGGCCTCCGGTTGGGATTGTCGTGCGGTCTGACAAGGGGTCCATTACATCATTAAAATCTCCCCCAATAAGGTGAGTGGCGGAGCCCGCTTCCATAAGTATAGCGGCAAGTTTCTCTAGTGTCTGTTTTTGCAGTCTGTGGGGTGCATATACACAGATGAGGGTGATGTCCCTCCTGTCCCAAATCCCTTTAACTGCTACGTATGTTCCATTAGGGTCTATCCATGTGCGCTCTGCTGTGAATGGCGGACATTTCCTGATTAATATGGCCACTCCTCTCGCTCCGGTGGAGAACCCCGCGTGAGCCAGTGTCTTATATGCCCCTCTGCCCAGGAATCCACATTGTGTACCTTTCAAATGTGTCTCCTGCAAGAATATGACATCTGGTTTCAGTCTTTTGATGTATGCTGACACCAACCCCCTCTTGACTCTGTTTCCCATCCCATTAACGTTCCAAGAAAGAACTGAGTAGGAATCATTCCTAAGTGCTGTCATCGTGGAGTTGTGATTTGGCATCCCCACCGCTGGAACCGTCTCCCAGGTCCCCATGTGTCCGTACCTGTTGTCTCCGAAAATATACCTCTATTCTAATCTGCCCGGTAACTATGTTCGAACCCCATCCCGCCCAACCCCCCCACACTCCCCTAGTGTCCAACCGACTGCCCCTTGGGTCAACATGACCAACTAAGTCGTGTTCGGATTGGAGAGGTCTGTCGCCCACCCCCCCAAACTCCCTTTCTGGAATGTCTCTCTACTCCCCCAGCCCTCCCGTCCTCGTTCTATAGGACTGTAGTACGCGCCTCAGGGAGCGGTGTCTCTGGCTACCAGCGGTGCCGGCTGTCCGGGATGTGAGGGAGACACCCCACGAAATCAAACAACACAACAAATCCAACCTAAAATATAAAACTGAAACAAATGAAAAAGAGAAAAAAAAAAAAAGAAAGGGAAGGGGGGCGGGGAAAGGAGGAAGAAAAGGGGGGGAAGAATGAAAAAAAAAGGGAGCAAATACACCAAAAAAGAACAACAAACACACACAGCGGGGGCGTGAAGTTTCTTCGTCAGCTTACTGTCCTTGTGGCTCTCCAGGCCCGATGTTGTTCGTCACTCTTCTGTATCTGCTTGTCGGGTCTGAGTGTTTATGGCAGTCACAGATTCCTCATATGTAGGATTTTCAAGGAGATTAATCTTCTGCATCAGGGGGTGATCTTCTTCCAAATCAGTCGTAATGTCTTGGTCTGTGCATTCTGCGGAACGTTGTTTCCCCGGCTCACCAGTCCGTAGCCCCGCATTGGGTTTGTCCGTGAGGTGCGTGCTTTCTGAGTCTGAGGCCTGTGGTGTTGATTGGGCCGGGGTCCTGCTGTGATATGGCGTTACCCTAATTTGTTCACCCGGCATAGCAGAGTTATTTTTCCATTTTAGGCGTTGCGATCGTGTTCTACTGCCGCGTGTCGGTGGTGCCTTTTTGGGAAGCGTTGCTGGGTTCCCAGGTGTTTTTTTTGGAGGGCGCTCCTCCAGCCATTGCCAGGCCTCCTCTGGGGTATTAAAGAACAGTGTTTTGGACTAGTAAATCACTTTGAGTTTGGCGGGAAAAAGCAACATATATGTGATTTGCAGGTTCCGCATTTTTTCTTTCACTGAATCAAATGTCTTGCGTTGTTTTTGCACCTCCCTTGAGTAATCCGGAAACACCATTATCTTGGTATTATCCAGTCGTATTTCCCCCTTGTGTCTGATTTCTCAAAGGATGAGGTCTCTATCTTGATAATTGAGAAAACGTGCGATCAATGGGCGTGGCGGGGCTCCTGGCGGTGGTCGCGCCCCTAGTATTCTGTGCGCCCTCTCAACCACAAAGCATGGTAAGAACTGCGCAGTCGGGAGAGAATCTGTCAGCCATTTCCGCAGGAAGGCCCCAGCGTCTGGTCCCTCCACAGCTTCTGGAAAACCGAGAAAGCGGAGGTGTTTCTCCAGGCTCCATTCTCCGCGTCTTCGACCCTCCATACCACTTCCTTCATGGCCGATGTTAGGGCCGTGACCTCTCTCTGAAGCGAGTGTGATGTATCCTCGACCTCCGATATGCGCTGTTCGGCCAGAGTGACTTTTTCGGAGACGTTCCGTAGATCTTGATGCAGTAGATTAATGTCTATTTTGATTTCGTCTATTTTACCTTCCAGCGCCTCCCTGGAGGACTGGATAGCCTGAAGGATAACATTATTATCTGGTGCGTCTGTTGATACCGTGGCGGGGGGCTCCGTTGTCGCCACGATCTTGGCGAACTTATCCATTTGGGCTTGTCGCCGGGCCCCCCCGTGAGAACGTGAGCAAGAGGAGGGCAGGGGGTCCTCAGGTATCTCTGTATTTGCACTCTGTTCGAATATTCTATTCGGAGGCCACGTCACTGGTAAGTCCCGTCATGGGTTCCCCCACTCTATGTGTGGTTGGGATGTCCCCCTGTCCCCCCAGGCACCCCGGGTGAGCTCACCGGCACCAGGGCCCGAGGGCCTCTTGTGTCTCCCTTGTTAGCGAGGCCACAGTTTGATGGCGTTGCGCAATGTGAATCCGTGCCACAGTAGCAGTGTTCGGTGGGTGAGTGGGATCTGATAATCACTTCATGTGTTGTGTGGATCCAGTGCGGTCCTGCCCCAATACGCTGTCGACTGTGGCGAGGGGGGGCCCCCCGCGGGGCCAGAAGAGCAACAAAGTCCCTTTGCCGGTGCTTGAAGGGCCCCAGCGCGTGTGCGGTCCTCTCCTCTTGGTAGGCCAAGTTGTGTGGTTTAATTGCTGCTCAGTCCTTCCCCCCAGCGTCTCGCCCTGCACCCCAGGTGCTCACACTGCGGGTTCTCCTCTTCTACTCACCAGGCCACACAGAATGATGGATCACACCCTTGGAGTTGTGGGTCAGTGCAGGTGAGTGACCGGACCAGTTCATTGCAGATTTAGTTCACCGCTGGTTTCTCACAGTCTCCTGCAGCAGACAGAGATGTCCGGGGTTCTTTTGTCGGCTTCAGATGAGGCCTTATATCGGGGTCCCCGCAGCGCCCTTCCCCCGGGGTGTCCGGAATGGCGACCTCCACCGCCTCGCGATTCTCTCTGATCCGGCTGATAAGGGTGTTGGCAGCAGGATTCGCAGGCACTGACTCCCTCCACTCGCCGCCCTGCCAGCCCGGGTGGTGTGCCTCCCTCAGTGGTGCTGGGCGGGTGTCCCGGCACTGCACCGTTCTGCGGCCTCACTTCTCCCCTCCCCTGCAGAGTGGTGGTGCAGGAGGAAGGTGGGGGAGGTGGGGGAAAAAAGGGAAATGACACTGGGCCCCGATTTCCTTCTGGGCCCAGCACCTCCACACTCAGCAGCCTTAATTGCTCTCGGGGACTCCTCACCACCACAGGTATCTACGAGGCTTTTTCTAACGGGCGTCCGTGTGTCTGACGCATTCCTGGCGATGTGCCGTCCTTCAACTCCAGCCCCGGTCGTCTCGGTGCACGGTCCTCCTCCGTATTCCCCCCGGTGCGCCGCTGATGCTGTCTCAGCAGGGGGAACATACCTCCGGGCGCAGCTCTGTGTCTCCGGCTCTTCTGGACTCGATGTTCCCCTTCGGATCCCGGGAGCAATTGCTGCAGTCTTGAGAGCCTCCGGCTTCCGGTGATCGCCACCAGCCACACTCAGTATCAGGAGAGCGGAGGGGTCGGAGAGCCCGCCCCGGTGTCACAAAGCTACTGCTGCTTCCCACGACGAGGCACCCCCGCTCCGGGTACCACGTCCCGGGTGTACTGCAGCTTACGGGGGTTACATCACCATTGCCGGCGCCATGTTGCTTATGGCGTAGCTGCTCGTCTTCTTCGCCTTTCGGGTTTAATTCCGACTATTTTAAGTATTGCAAGACTCCTCCACACTGGCGCTGCATTGGCTTACTCAGTCCATGTCATTACAGAGCAGGATATTTATTCCGAGTGGAGGATTATTACAGGATCGTTGACGGGCTCACGGAGCTCCAGTCAGACACGTCTAGTCTGCCATGCTGCTAGCCCTATGTCAAGAAGTTTGAACATGGTTCATACCTTGCAAAATATGTGAATGCTAATGTCATTGAAAACATAAACATCCAGATATACGAACAGTTTGTGCTTGATTACTGTTATTTTTGTTAAGCAAACCTAGAGCAAAGTGTTGTGGTGAAATTAACTTTCCAACACAAATCAGGATTTGCATTGCGATGTAGCACTATATGTTACTTTGCATCAAGGCGGTGATTTATGGGTGGTACATGGGCATTTGCATGCAACCATCCATGGGCTTTCATGCACATTCCTATCTACTAACATTGGCAGACATGGATTTGCATAAAAATAAACCTATGCCTCCCTGAGGCAGGTGTAACTGTGGAGCAATTTTTAGAAATCTTCAAATTTTTCCAGCTTTGCCTGTGTGCAGCACTGTAAAGCACACATAAAAATTGGGAAATGTATTAAAGCATATCTTTGGACTGGAAGGCTCCCCTCAAACAACTCTGCAATGAACCAACACACATCAAAGGAGCCACTCTGGATGTGATCATCACCGAAAAGGAGCTGGTCTCTCTGAGGTTTATTTCTCCCATTGACTGGTCTGACCACCACCTCATATTGTTTAATATTGACTCACACGTCAGATACCAACCAATGTGATCTGACAAGCCTAAGCACTGGATCAGAAACATCAAAGTCCCTATAACCGAACTTGAATCCAGGAGTCATGCCCATCTACAGCTCCATCCTACCACTCAGACGGCCGATGACCTCACAGTACACTTTAAGACAACAATGACGGAGGTGTTAGATCAAGTAGCACCACTCAAACTTAAACAATTGAGATCTACCAAATCTAAATCTTGGTTCAACGTGGATCTTAATAACGAAAGGCAACAACTCAGACATGCGGTAAGGATATGGAGACATAACCCATCGACAATGCACCTAGCGCTAATTAGATCCGCACGGTTATAAAAAACACATTTTTAGAGAAAAGGACTCTTTTTTTCGCAGCCAACTAGACCAGGCTAAGAATAGACCCAGGGAACTCTGCAACATTGTTAAAAGTCAAACGAATGGCACATCCCCACACAAAATAAAAGCCACCAAGGATCACTGCAAAGAAACTGCCAGCTTCTTCACAGATAAAGTCACAAAAATTGAGCAATCCTTCATCCAAATCTCAAATCCACCTTCCCTCTTAACCTGCCCCCCTATTCTCACCCTTGACCAAACAGAACTAAATCATACCAAGGATAACCAGGTCTGCTTCCAACTGAATAATGATGCCAATTGGTCGGACTTCAAACTCATGTCTGAAAATGTCTTCAATATAATTGTGAGCTTAAAGCCTACTTCCCAAACTATGGACCCCCTCCCATCCACAATAGTACAAAATCTCAACCACATCATTGCCCCTTTCTGGACAAAAATCATCAACTCCTCTCTCACATCAGGCTGCCTGTGTCCCAGACTCCCTCCAATTAAGACAAATCACACCCATACTCAAGAGTCCAGGGGCCGACCCTAACGATCTCAACAACCTCAGACCTATCTCCAACCTCCCATTTCTAGCTAGATCCTTGGAGAAGTGGGTGCTCCAACAACTTAACAAACATATTAATGATTTCAACCTCCTCAACACCTTTCAATCGGGATTCAGGAAAGGCTGTAGCACCGAAACAGCCATGCTCAATATTTCAGACGATATCCACAGAGCCTTAGATGAAGGTGAAGCATGTCTTCTCATCCTTATTGACCTATCAGCGGCTTTCGACACAATAAGTCATGCAGCTTTACTTGAGACTTTGAAGAGGCGTTCTGGCATTAATGGCATAGTACTAAAATGGTTCGCTTCCTACCTTCAACACCGTTTGCAACAAATGAAAATCAACTCCTGTCTCTCTAAGCTCACAAGAGTCACGCTTGGGGTCCCACAAGGCTCGATCCTCTCCCCATCCCTCTTCAATATATTCATGGAACCCCTTACAATCATTCTGTAGCAAGTAGGAGTTAAATATCACCTACATGCAGATGACACGCAACTTTACTACGAAATCAAATCACCCAGTGACATCCGACACCTCAATGCCACACTAACCAAGATGCAAACTTGGTTTAAATCAAACCACTTAAAGCTGAACCCGGACAAAACCGAATTAATACTGTTCTCTCCAAAAAGTAACCACCTACCAATCCAAGAATGGCTCAAGAACCTAGATGCCCTAAACTGCTCTCTCGTCCTATTCGACTCGGTAAAGTCACTAGGCATTACCCTGGACAACAACTTGTCAATGAAGGACCCCATCAAAAACTCTGCAAAAGCTGCGCTTTACTCACTAAAACACCTCAAGAAAATTAAACCTTTCATTCCCCAGGATGATTTCAAGACAATAGTACAATCCCTAGTCCTCTCTAAACTGGACTATGGGAACGCCATCCTAGCAGGGACGCCAAAAGCTCACCTAGCCCCACTAAGGTCAGTCCTTAACATGGCAGTTCGACTCCTAACTGGTATGAAACAGTTTGAACAGGGGCAGCTCCTCCATTAGAGCGGAGGAGCATCGCCCCACTGCTTTCTCGCAGTGTGAGAAGCAGAAACATAAAATGGTATTTTAAATACCATTTTATGTTTCTGCTTCTCGCGCTGCGAGAAAGCAGAAGGGTATGCCTGGTTGGGGGCGGCCGGTGGGCAGGTCAGGGAGGAGCAGCTTGCCCAATGCTGTGGGCCCTGAATGTTTGGTCGGCCCTCTGGGGCTGACCAAACCGGTCATGCACACTCTGCATTTTCTCTATGTAGGCTGCATGCAGCCTACATAGAGAAAATGGCCTCCTCATAGGTGCCCGGCTGGGCGCTGTCCCCACCAATCACAACGCTGCCATTGCAGCGTTGTGATTGGCTTAGAGGAGGGGAGGGAGGTTGCCTGCTCCTTGTTCCTGCCGGAGGCAGAAGAGCAGGAAAGCAGCAGGTATACACGGGACCCGGCCAGGAGCGGAAGCGGCGCGGGACCCGGTAAGGTAAGTTTCTTTTTTAAATCCCCCCGCGCGAACACCCCACCTGCCCCCCCACACGAGAGTCATGCCGGCTGCGACTGGGTTTGAACACATCAAACCAACCCTCAAATCCCTCAACTGGCTTCCCCGTGAAGGTAGATGTATTTACAAATTGGCCTGCATCACACACAAAACCCTTCACACACATTCCCCCAACTACCTAAACAGCAAACTGGTAACAGCAGGAAGATCCAGAACTCTGAGTAGCTCCAACTCACTTCTTCTCATCCCTCTGAAATTGAAAAGGAAAACCACTCAGTCCTGATCTTTTTCTGGTAAGGTACCCAGGATGTGGAACGCACTCTCTATAGACCTCAAATGTAACCCCTCCTTCTCTTGCTTCAAAAGGGACCTGAAACACCTTCTCCTCAACAAATACCAAGTCAACTGATCTAGACTTCAATAGCCTAGCTGATTCTCCTCTTAACTAGACCCTCAAGGATAGGTGGTTATTTGACTGTTTTAACTACCTAAGCTTTCACCCTCCCCTTTACTGTATTCCTTCTTATAATGTTATGCTTATCTCTTTATGCATCCTTATGTCAAGTGATGGAGTGAGGTTTGTAAAATACATCCTCATGAAATTAAGTAACCCCATAATAATGTATTGACTGCATGGACTAACCAACCCTGAATGCATACATTCACACAGGGGGCAAACGCAATTTACATAATATACTAAACCATGTTGGCATGAGTACGTATTAACTGTTTGCACTTTGAAAAATCGTACTTATGCATGTTTATGCTATGTTGTACATTGCACATTTTGCATGTTGTGCACAAATAACGAAACGTTGCTTTAAATTAATAGCTTTCGCTAGGAATTAATTAATATAGGGTATTAGTATGTTGGGAGGTAACCATAATGGGTTTTATTTCATGAATTAATATTCTTTTGTGTTTATTTTACTTTAATACGAGATTGGGCCTGCATGAAAATGGCCTCTTGTCTGAACCAGCATGTGGTTGTCTTGGTCGGTACGGAGAATGCATGCGCCAAAAAAGCTTTGCCTGCTTACGGACTGCAGAGTGTACCAGCTGATGTAATCCGTGTGAAGGCCATGTTGACCTGTGTCCTATTGTTTCTGTGCCAAGACGCGACAGCGACTGTGGGAACAGCCATCACTATGTGCAATTTGATTGTGAAGCGGATGTCATAATGTACAAATGTAGCAAAATGTATAACTATGGATATTAGTGGTATACGAATGTGTTGGTCTTTAATACTTCCTTTGTTAAAACCGGTATGGGATGGATTGGTGAGGAGAACTGGATGAGGCGACCCTAGCTTCATTTATGACAACCAATCACAGACCGAGTTTCTACTGATACTGCAACATTGTAAAATAGTGAGCTAGACAGTAGGGTATAATTGATATCCCAATTAGGGGTGTGTCAGAGTCGGAGAGAGATCAGACGAACCTGAGGCAGTGCAGTTCGGTGTGGCAGATCAGAGAGAAGAGACGATCAGAACGCACAGAATATCGAGAGAGAAGCGCACCAAGACAGAGAGAGCAGACCAGCACTAAGCCAGAGAACACTTTAGGTACGAGAACGTTGCGGGAGTGCTTGGGAGGAGACTGCGTCCGAGGAGAACTAGATCAAGGTAGATTGAATTGGGAGATTATTTTTTGGGTTGCTAGTCTATGGCAAAATTTAGCTGTATCTGTCCTTTTAACTTTGTCCTCTGAGCCTATCTCTGGGGACCTCTTGCCACAACCTCGGCCAGGGAAGTGGTTTTCCTGATTCTTTGGTGGCTATCACCCTCCTTAAATGCTTAATTTTCAATATATTTATGCAAGTGTTTATGCTATACCTTCTCTTCCCCATTCCTATGCACGCTTTTGATGTCGATACAAATGATTCATTTCGATTACATTGCTTGATAATTTGTTCTCGTATATGTAATCTTGTGTGTGCACCGACAATCTGAATTATGAGCATTTAATTTTAATAAGATAAAAAAAATCATTAACTGGATAAATGACTCTGTGGTTATTTAGTTGAAGTATTAAACTGTTTAGTTAATCATAGTCACCATCAACTCTTCAACTAATGGTCCATCGACCAAAGGAAGAAGACAGTTGAGATTACGAATAGTTAGGAATATATACAAATGTTATTAATGTGAAGGGTAGTATTGTGTATAATAAAACTGACAAATTAAACCCCCCAAATCCAGCGCCTGTCCTCAGGGATCATTTATGGGTAATGTGTGATGGGCCCCGTTGTTTGGTAAGTAATTTATGTGTGAAGAGATTTCCCTTGGTCCCTGGTTCATGAGTTAGGGGTTGCACTGGATCACATGCTACGTCATGCTATTTTTCCTTTGTGTATGTAAAACACTCTGATACCCACGGGTCTAGTTAGCGCTATATAAAACTTATAAACAATAAATAATAATAAATAACTTTGGTATTATCAGCACTTGTGTGACCCCTTCTGTAATACTTAAAGCACTGGCGCACATACAGCACCAGCGCTTTCTCAAGAGTGTGTTCCCTCATTTGCATGGGAGCGTGGCCCCATGCAAATGAGGGAATACCTTTGCCTTTGCGCCTGCGCCATATTTTAGACAGTGGCATAGAGGCAAAGAAGCTGTCAGGGTGCGCACTGACAGTGTGCCACCTAAAAGGTGGCGCACTTTCAATCTGACCCCTGATAGCAGCCCTCTGGAGAGGGGAAAGGGGGTCCCATGGACCCACCAGACATCCCCTTGCAGGTGGGTGTAGTCACTCACTGCACCTGCCTGCAAAGGTATCTCTAATCTCCTTTAAAAGTGCTGGCGGGTTGCCACCTGCACAGGGAAACACTGAGCAGCTGCTTCAAAGCCGCTCAGTTTTTCACTTGAACGCGCTGTCCCCACGGCAGCATGAGTTCACGGCTGCGCTGGGGGCAGCGCATTCTGTGTAATAGGGCGCACTCTTCCTGTTTGCATCTGGAACACCTGTTTTAAGGTGCGCCAGCTGCAAACAGGGAATGTGCGCCCTATACAAAATAGGGCCCTAGGAAGGCTTAGAAAGAAGATAACAGAAAGTTTTAAGTAACATGGTCCAGATTTACTTAGATTTCCTGCAATGCAGCGCAACAACTGAATTTTTGAGCAGAAATGCATGAAGGAGAAAATAGCATAGAGTCATATCTACTATGATTGGCCTGCTGTGGGGATTAACCCGGCCAGTGCATAAACAGGCTGCTTTGTGTCACTCAATGCCCCACTCCATGCCAGCAGAGGTGATTGTTTGCTGTCCAGCATAGAATCTATCCTTGAGGAATTCCATCCCACTACAAAATCCTATGCATCGACAACAGCAGAACGGTCAGGCAAAGTCCATGCCAACAGAGGTGATTGTGTGCTGTCCAGCATAGAATCTGTACTTGAGGCATTCCATCCCACTACAACATCCTATGCATCGACAACAGCAGAACGGTCAGGCAAACTGGATATATCCTGTGCACGGAAGCACACATGCAGTGCATCAGTTTCTGAGAAAATCATTGCATTTCCCATTGTGTGTGTCTGCTTGCAGGTGTTAGTTTTTGATGCAAAGAATAGTCAGGATGTCCTAATAGATTTGGTTTTGTATCAAAATATATGGGTGTTTGCAGTGATCCTCCCTCAGAAACACCCCTTGAAACAAAACAGAGCAAAGTGGAATTGGTGCTGAGAAAAGGCCACTTTTCCAGTGCAAAATACCTTTTGCGCTTGAAAGTCTATTACTGCTGTTGCTTTATGCCACATTGTGGTGCTTTGCATCATGCTTAATGCCAGCTCAGAGTTTTAATAACTCACAGCAATGTATGGCAATTAATACTAGTCCCTGAAGAAACCCAGATTAATAGCTCTACTGCAAACATCAGAACTGGAACCTATCACACTTGAAATTAATTGCAAGCAATTTTTCATCCATTCGGAGTACGAAAATAAGAGAATTATATTGTAAGAAATTACAGATCCAATTCTTAAATTTTTGCTGCCTCTATAAGCAACGTAAGTGTGAAAAATTGGCAACTACACGTGTAAAATCCACAAATCAAAGATAGCGGCCAATGTGCATACATGTGTCATCACACAAGGCAAACATTTTTAATTTGCTGTTTTAGCATGGTAGACGACTATGTTAGAATGGTAAATTAAAATGTAAAAAAAAAGGCAGTACAAAGTGCGCAAACAGGAATCGAGCAGCCTTGCAGTACTGTGCAGCTGCTGGGGACTTGTAAAAAAGAATTTAAAAGTAGACGTATTGAAATTTTTTTTAACACGAGATAGGGAGAGGGGAGCAAAAAAGAAAAAGAACAAAGTGGGTGATGCGGAATAGAGAGGAAAGAGAGTGAGAGCAGGAAAACACATGCACTCCTGTGAAGTGTTCAATGCTAAATAGAAAAAGGTTTTGCCTCAAGTATGCCATGGAAGGATACAGTTTATCCAATTAGAAGAGGTGAGACCAAAACGCTCGTGGTAGTGGAAAACACAAGAAAATAGAGGAAAGCCATGAAATCAAGAGCAGCAAACTGAGACAGAATGCAAAGCTAACCAGCCAGGAACAAGAGGCTGACCCAAAGCCCACTCTCAGTAATGTTGAGCAATGGAAACAATTACAGCCTGATTACGATCTTGGTGGATGGGATACTCTGTCACAAACCTGCCGGATATCCCGTCCGCCATATTACAAGTTCCAAAGGACATTTTGAAATATGGTGGATGGGATATCCGTCACATTTGTGACGGAGTGACCCTGTCCGCCAAGAATTTAACCAGGCCCTAAGTCTGCTTACCCACAGTTAAAAGTACTATTAAAGTGTCTCTAACCGAAACCTAAAGGAAGCAGGCCTAAGGGTTAGTGTCTACATGTGGAGTGACGGGAGAAATAGTGGTTTGAGCGCACTAAAGGTCACAACTTTACAGGCCAGGTGGTGTTCAAGTAGGGAAAGAGATAGGACATTTTGTTGCAATGGTTTCTAGTAGAAAGATGGCATGCCAAACTCATGCACAGAAACATCCCAATGCAATGCCACACAGCTACATGTATTCTTGTCATGATTACACTACTGACTTGCAGGCCCGCTAAGCAGGCTACAACTTAAGAAATCAAGGGGAAGATTTACAAGCCTCTTGCGCCACTTTTGCGTCATTTTTAACATGGGAAAAATGACGCAAAAGTGGCGCAAGGGGCTTGTAAATCTGCCCCCAACAGTTTAGAGCAAACCCAGAGAGCAACAATAGTTCTCCTGCAAGAGCTGCGCTAAAGAGTTGATTGGCAGTTATGTAGAAACATCACTAACATAAAATTATAGCTCACAAAGACTTCTAGCAGCTAGATGGTCAATGCACTCGCTTTAACGTGAACACTACTGTTTTATCGAGTATCTGATTATTCTCTTTCTAACGGAAAGGAAAGCAGGTATACTGGTTCGACGAAGCATCTCAAAATTAAACTTTCCAATGCTTCAACTACAATGGCCTGTAGTTGTGAAAACTTCAATCAAAGAATTTGGGGGCATATCAGCAACGGGCGGCGATAAATAACGCAAAGCGCGCTTAGCGCTTTTGTATTTATCGCCGTCTATCGCTGGAATTTATCGCCCTGTTAGCGCGTTATTAACAACGCGTTTCTCCAGGGCGATGTAAATTCCAGCGATAGCGGGGAAATCGCCGTTTTGCAGGGAACATCGCTGGAAAACCAGCGATGTTCCCTGCAAAACGGCGAGATGCTTGATGATACGACCCAGTGGTCGCAACACAAGAATCCACCCCCCATGTTAAACATACATGAGTCAGGATTTTAGCAGACGTTAGTTTTTGGCGAAAACAGCGGTTTTCGCCCAAAACTAAAGTCTGCTAAAATACGTGGGCCTCCTTGTAAATATCGCGATGTGCACATCAGCGATGATTTACAGGGAGTACTGCCCAGTGACGCCCACTTTGCATCTCATTAGAGATGCAAAGCGAGGCGTCGGGAAACGGGTGCTAACATGCGCTAATGCATGTTAGCATCCCCTTGTAGATAGGGCGATAATATTGTCTCCGCTTTTTGGGCTTTTAAAGCCAAAAAACGGAGATAAGGCCCTTGTTAATATGCCCCTTGCAGACATATTTAATCGAAAAAGTTATTTTCAAGTCTTCGACTCTACAAAATAGTGAGGGGCCAAATCCCAAAGGCATTTTGGAGTACATAAAATAGTACTCCAGTAGCGCTCTTTTATGTATTTGTATCTACCTTTATAAATTGCACCCCCGCATTTTGGGGGGAGGGTCAATTCACAAAACATTTATTATGAGTAGCAATAAAGGAGTACTGGTTTATGTATTCTTACATGCCTTTATGAATCGGTAATCAAACATGCAAATTCCCTGTCATTAATAGTCTCTGATTATTCCCATTTTATTCTCGTTTTAGGTGTTTAGATGTTTAGGAACCAATTCACAAACACATTAAAGAGTATGTAAAAGAATACTACAGTAGCATTCTTTTACAACTTCAAAATGTATTTGTGAGTGTTCCCGCTGAAATGTGACTAAAATGGGAATAATTCGGGAATATTCAAATAGTACAAATAAAAAGGCCTATGCCCTCTGCGCTTTTAGTAACAGAGACTCATAAAGGCATACATGAGTACATTAAAGAGTCCTCTTTTAGTACTATTTGCCATTCTTATAAGTCCTATGGAAAGTAAGTACCAATCATTTTCACGTGTTTTCCCCACGATCCAGCAAAGCCTGGTTTATGATTGCATAAGGGTGTCACCTAGTGGTTTTTTAAAGCATGACAGTCCTAGATTTGCAATTCACCCTAAGGTTGTCTTGAACTCAACTGCTCTCGCTGCTTGTTGTTTTGAAAGGTGCAATAGGGATACTATTTTGCAGTGCCTACTAAAATAAAAATATTTGGCCCGATTCACATAGGTAAACTGAGACAAAGGTCTAACTTTTCGAATTTTGGTATTCACAAAGGGCATTTACTACTCAATGCCCTTTGTGAATACCAAAAGTTGAACTTTATGACTTTCGGTATTCACAAATGGCATTTACGAGTAGTAAATGCTCTTTGTGAATACTGAAAGTCATAAATTTAGACCTTCCTCTCATTTTACTTTTGTGAATGGGGACCATAGAGTGCAACAAGATGACAGAGTAATTAGAAAAAATATTACTGAAAGTTGCTGGACTTGGGCCTTTCTGTAGTGTCATCCCCAAAGGTTTTGCTTTCACTCCTCCTATTAATGCTATGTTTTTGCTGCCTTTAGGACTCTGCACACTTTAATACTGCTAACCAGTGCTAAAGTGCTTGTGCTCCTTTCCTAAAACATGGTAACATTGGCTTATACCCAATTGGCTTACTTGATTTACTTGTAAGTCCCCAGTAAAGTGGCACTACCTGTGCCCTGGGCCTGTAAATTAAATGCTACTAATGGGCCTGCAGCACTGATTGTGCCACCCACTTGAGTAGTCCTTTAAACATGTCTCAGGTCTGCTTTTACAGCCTGTGTGTGCAGTTTTAAACTGCCATTTAGACCTGGCATAATAAACTTTTTGCCAGGCCCAAGCCTTTTTTTTTTAATGCATGTATGTCACCCCTAGGGTAGGCCCTGGACAGCCAGAGGGCAGGGTGCAGTGTATCTAAACAGCGGGACATGTGGGACATGGCCTCGTGACAAAGATGGCAGATGCATTTTGAAAACACTCCAGGACATTTTCTGCAAACTGCCACCAACCTGTCACATATAAACCTCAATCTAGCCTAAAATATGTATTGAGGTCCCCATCATTCCCTGGCACAGACCCTCACTAATAGGGCCAAAGGGAAGCAGTCCCATGACTCTGTTGGTGGCGGCTGGGTTGCCACGATTGAACGGGGCAAGATGGCGGCTGCATGATTAACCATGGCAAGATCCAGCTGCTCTGGGGCTGACTTGGCTATATGGGCTTGACTAGTCTCCCTCCCTGGATTGGCAGGCTCCAAAACTGAACCATCTGGACACAGTGTCATCGATGAGTGCACCAACCCAGTGGAGCAGGTGCCCACGCAGCCCCAAGTGTGCACAGCACCAGGGTGTGGAGCCCTCCCTGGCAGAGGGCTTCCTGAGTGAACAGGGATCGGGTTAGTGCTGTCTGGCTCGCCGGTGGCCACTAGCAATGGACCCCCAGACTGAGGAGACACTGGTGGTGTGTGGCAACTCCCCTACTGCTTGTTCTGCCCCCATCTTGGATCCTCATGGTGGATGGTCCAGGATGGCTAGATTCCTTCCTTCCCAGTGCCTGGAGCTGAACTACTGAGGCCCCCTTGCTTGGCTCAGGTTGAGGCAACAGTCTGGAGCCCATATTTCAAAGGACGTGTGACCCCCTAGATGGTGGGGAGCAGTGCTAGTGGTGCAGTGACATGGGGTTGCTGACGGCCACAAACATTTGTGAGGCACATGAGTGCACCAGAGGGATTCCCACAGCAGCCCTGTGGGAGGCAAAGATGGGGCCCTTGGCTGCTCGTGCTGCCTCCCCATTGCATCTGAGATAAGTAGGAAGGGCACTGAAGTTTCCCTGTTTTGGACTACGGCTGGCTTGTATTCTTCTGGCGGTGTCCCCCCTGCAGCACAGGGACATGCTCCAGAGTTGAGTCCATTGGAGGGTCCTGCAACTTGGTTACGCCATGATCTACAAAACTATAAAGGTGCCGGACTAAGTGCACCCCCTCTGGACTGACATGGGGAAGGACAAGGGATCACAACTGCATGTCCAACCTAAAAAAATTAAGTACACTACCTCCTCCTTGGAGTCCCCATGGTCAACTGCTGAAGTCTCCTTGACCCAGGGTCGCCTGGAGTCCACAGAGGTAGCCAAAAGTTTCAAGTGATCCAAGCCTCGTGGGAGGCAGTCACAACTAAGATTGGAGAAGTGGGGGCAGATGTCACCCTCCACCGTCAAGATCTCCGCAATGTAGATGGAAGGGTGATGGAGGCAGAGGGGAGAGTCTGAAGGATGAAGTAGGGGACTTCAGGGTGAAAATGACCACTTTTTTGTCCACTATCCGTGTGCTGGAATTCAGGGCAGAAGACACTGAGATTTGGTCCAGATACAACAACCTCCACTTTGTGGGAATTCCCGAAGGAGTACAGACCCCGAATCTGGAAACTTTCTTGGAGATCTGGATCAAATCTTGGGGCCCGGAGGGAGCTCTCTCCCAATGGTTCATGGTGGAGCGTGTACACCATTCTCATGCCCAGCACCCTCCTTTCCCCTAGGAGCACCTCCATGTTCCATGATTGCTAAAATATGAAACTACCGGGATCGGGAAGGTATATTGTGTGCGGTGCACAACCATTTCAGTCAGCCCGAGTCATGATATTGCCTGACTATACTAGACTGAGTCAGAAGCAGTGCAAATTGTTTGATGGCGTTAAGACAAAGTTAAGAGAAATGGCTATACAAGAGACCCACCTTCTGGGCCAGAGCTTCCCCTTTCTGTGTAGATTCTGCAATGACTGGGTTTTCCATGTCGGCTTTATCAGAGGCTCCAGGGGGTTGTTATCCTCATGCAGACATGCTTTCCACTTATAGTGACACACAATCTTTGAGACACGCATGGGTGCTGTGTAGGAATTAAGGTATCATGAGAAGGAAGGCAATATAAAACTTTACCACCACAACAGCAGGCATCAAAATTGCAAACTCTCATAGATGTTGTGGTGGGCTTATTGCATGGAGTCATGGTCCTTGGGGATGATATTAATGCTACTCGAGACGCCAAGGAGGATGCATAAGGCCAACCTACTAGACAACACTTGGATAAATCCAAAGTGCTAAGGTCATGGATGGCCTCACTAGGCCTCTGTGATGCTTGGAGGGTTAGGCACCCACAAGGGAAGATGTACACTTATACCTCAGCCTCCGTGAAAACCCTATCATGTATGGTTCTCCTATTTTTTGCAGCCACCAATATGCCCTGTATGACAGCAGCCAGCATCCTTCCCAGAGGAATATGTGACCACTCCCTAGTTGATCTCCAGCTTGGCGACCCAGTCACTGTGGGGGGCCAGTTTGTTGTCTCAATGCCTGGTTCCTGACAGATGAGCGGTTCACTGAGCACCTGGCCGCAGACCTCCATTCTTATTTTGAGAGAAATGAAGCGACTCTATGGGCAGCCAGTAAGGCTATGATTAGAGGTGAGGCCAAAGCTTACCTTAAGTGTGTCAACAGAGAAATATATAGTCAAATGGCCAAACTCGAATCTTTAATTCTAGAGTTGGAGGCACAGTGCCTCTTGGGCTCCTTGGCGGCACTCTGTCAGCAACTCGAGCTCGAAAGAACCTCATCGCAACATATCGCAATGAGCAATGCCTGGCATAGCTGGAGCGTGTCTACCAGGTGGGTGTATGAATATGGGGATAAAAGTGGTAAGCTTTTGTACTGGCTGACCACAAGGGCACATGACCCAAACGCATTCAATATATTACCGATCGATCAAGTGTCAAGCCCATACCTCAAAAGAGATAGAAGAGGTGTTTGCAGATTATGACAGTCACCTATATGACCACCACCCGTGGCATGACCGGGAACTGGGCAGATCACTCCTGAGTTATCCCTCCCACAACTAACGAGGGCCCAATGGGCAGACCTCGAGGCCCACCTAATGGCCAATGAAATAGGAGCGACAATGCAAGACATGCAAATGGGCAAAACCTCTGGCTCTCATGGCTTCCTGTTCGAGCATTTTTGTAAATTTCACGATAATATTGCCTTGCATCTACTCAAGTTGTACACGGAAATGGCTGAGAATGGTTTCTTCCGGTCCTAAGTAGACTTGGCTACTATTGTAGTACTCCCTAAGACAGGACAGCCAACGGATCAGTGCATTGCATATCGTCCTATCTCCCTGAATAATGTAGACATAAAAGTCTTTGCTAAAGCACTGGTGTATAGACTACAAGGAGTCTTAGAAACCTTCATATATCTCAACGAATATAGCTTTATGCCTGGCTGGAGCACTTTTCACTGCATACGGCAAGTCAACATTGCATTGGCTTGAGCCTGCGATTTACCCAACCCTTTGGCCTTGCTTCTTGAAGACTTTGAAAAGGCATTCAACACAATAGACTGCTCTCACTTGGACAGAGTCCTCCAAGGCTTGGGCTTTGAGATAATTATTGCGGATATATTAAATTGCTCTACGATGAGCCCTAGGCACAAGTCCTTCTAAATCAGGTGCTTTCGCACATTCTACAATTAGAAGGGGTACCAGGCAGGGATACCCGCTGCCCCCCCTTCTCTTTGCATTAGCCATAGAACTCCTAGCTGTGATAATGTGGTGCAGCGCCCTGGTGCAGGACTGGGACTAGAATGACTCCCAGTAGGAAAAGAATGATTTGTACACTAATGATGTACTCCTCTTCCTCTCGAGCCCCAAACCTCAGAGCCCCAGGTTTTGGAAATCCTTGTAGTGTACGAAGAGGCCTCTGGACTTCAAGCCAATTGGGGAAAATCCCTCTTGATTCTAATCCAAGAGGACAACACCATCACCTGACAAATGACTATCTCCATTTGTTGCCTGAGCTTTAAATATCTAGGGATACACATATCTGTAATGCCAGATCTCATGCATAGTCTTAGCCCCCTTCCTCTCTTAAGTAAAACTAAATCAGACCAACAAAACTGGTCTGGGCTTCTGCTGAACATATAGGGGAGGGTGACCCTTGTGAAAATGATGGTGCTTCCCCATTTTTGGTATGTGCTGCAGAACGTTCCATTCCAATTCTTTAACTCCTGGTTCATCAGGGTGGTTGCCCTGATTTGATCTTTCCTTTGGAGGTGCCGACCTCCGCATATTATGCTGAACGAATGCAGTAGAATGGTCTATGAAGGACGAATGGGAGCGGCAGACATCCGGCTTTACTACTGGGCCTTCCAACTCCTAGTAATTATTGACTGGTTGACTGGGGATGGAGTGACCCCATCTACAGGCTGGAACTAGGCATCCTGGCTCTCAATAAGGTGTTAGGTCTGCTGTATGAATGCCATATATCATTGTGTACCCCGGAAATCACAAAATGGTCCTTTTAGTTTGGGTGAGCAGCAAACAGGTTCACGGGGTGGTGTAGGACATCGACGCAACAACCCCTCTACGTAATGGCCGCTGGCTGATAGAGGACTTTGAGAAGTGGGATAGAATAGGTATCACAACCCTGGGAAACATCTAGATTGGCTCTCACATGAATTCATTCCAGGGCCTAAAGCTCCAGAACCGTCTATTGCAAACACAATTCTACAGATACCTGCAGCTATGGCACGTCTGGCTAGCTGCCAAACACAACTCACGCTGCTATTGGACTTTAGCCTGAAGGAGGTCAAGCTATTGATTGGCCGCCAGCTAAATCTCTAGAATTTACCGCTCACTGGTTTGTAATGCCCCCGATCACTTAGGGAGACTCAGGCATAAGTGGGAACGATGGGTGGGTGCCCTGGGCGACACAGAACAGAGAGAGGCATGTATGGCCCCCCAGGGAGCTTCATCTCTTCCCAGTTGTTGATGATTCAACTACATTTTTTGCAAGCAACGTACCTCACACAACACGTTTTAAACACGCAGGGACTTTTGCTGCATCCACATGAGCCCAAAGCAATAATGAGGGCACTGAATTTTTCCACATGGTCTGGCAGTGTCCATACTTGATGTAGCATGCTCTCGTGGAGAGTGATATTAAGATTGGGCATTAAAGTAGGGTCATGGTATGAGCGTATACTTTGTGGGATGGATAAACACGCATTATTCGCAATTTGGTTTACACGATATTGGAATTGATTCATTTTGAGCTACGTCACCCATGACCAATTATGATAGTTTAAATTGCTGGAAGATACCCGGTTCTCAAAAATATAATTTTTACCATAGTTACCCCTGAAGAAGGGCAAATCAGCCCGAAATGTATTGGGATTACCACCTGGGATTACCATTAATGTTGAATTATATGGATTGTGATCCTTTCGTGTCTATGAGTAAAGCCATGTCGTGGCACTCGTTGAACTATGTAAAAGATTGAAGATGCAAATAAGCCTGGCAAAATTCTGGATAACTATTGGAAGAAACTTTGGAAGAAAAGAGAATATATTGGTTGATTTCATTGGATTCTTTGAATACTTTTGCTGTGCATTTTTGGTTGTGGGGCCTGACGAGGCTCCAACAATTTGTATAGTGTCCACACATTGCCACATACTGGTGGCAGATAGCCACCACCCTTACACAGGTACTGGAGAGACCTATCAAACTGTCAGCTAGACCGGCCCTGTTGGGCCTCCTTGAGGACTTGGGGGATCCACGGGGAGATCATGCACTGGTGGGCATGGCAACAATTATTGCCAAAAGAGATATCACCCGCAGGTGGAATTCCCCCAACCCACCTACCATGACTGAGTGGAGAGCTACGATGCATTGGTGCACCACACAGGAGGAGCTGATATAAGTGGCCAGAGACTCTCCCAAGAAAAACCAAAAGATATGGGGGAGAAGATTGGAATTTTATGGCCTGATGAATATCTCAGAAACTGTATTCTATAACATTGTTGGCTCTTTGGGAGATGTGTAAAATGGAGTGTGTGACATGGATACAATGTACTATTGTGTTACAATTTTATACGTTTCTATAAAATCCATTAAAATATGACTATAACAGCAGTTTTTCACAACTGCAATGCCCACCTCTCCCATAGGCTAACTTTGAGTTACCTTATTACAGCTAATAAATGATAATTTCCAAATGGGAGCAGGTAGCCAGGATCATGTTTGGTGTCTTTGGGATTGTAATACAAATCCTCTCTTATGGTGAAGTCGGATTTAAAATTACAAGTTTGAAAATGCCACTTTTAGAAAGGTGGCATTTTCCTGTCTTAGCCATTTAGAGCCTGCAGCATGTCTCTGGGTCACATGACTGGGTATAGCTGACAGTTGGGCTTTGTGTATTTCTCCCAGACAGCCACACACAATAGAGTGCTTAGGTGTGCCTGGATAGGCCATCTCTGGCAGGATGGGAGGGTGGAGCTGGGTGCAGACGTACTTACACTTGAACAGGCTGTCTCGTCTCTCCACACAAAGTATTGTTTACCCCTTGTAGTTAGTCTGGAGCCAGGACAGGGAAGGCAGGATGCCTGGGGACTTTAAAGAAAAAACTCTAGAAGCTTCTCCCACTTCAAAAGAAGGCCCAGGTATAAATATTGGATCCCAGACACCAACTCTTCAGTACACTCTAGACCTGTGGATACTCTGTCAGGAAGAAGGGCTGCTGTGCTGATGAAAAGACTGTCACTCTGCTGGACAGCTGCTCTGAAGGACTGCAGCCCTGCTGTGTTAACCTGCTGCCTGCTGCCCTTTTGCCTGTGCAAGAAGGACTAGACTTGTATCTCTTGAACTCAGGAACCCAAAGTGAATCCAAAGGCTAGTTGGCTGGCCTACTGACTAGAGCCTCAGGGACAAAAGGCTCCAACAACCTTGAACCCAGCACCTGCACTCTACCATCTGTGAATCCTACCCTGTCATGTGTTTCCATTCCAGTCCTGGACCCTTGGAAGTGGGCCTGAAGTTGCTCTGCCAGCCCATCTGTAGATGGAGCAGAACTGACGCATTTCCTCTGCTGTGTGGCGCAATCCTGAGCAGAACCGGTGCCTCGCCTCTGCTTCAAGAGTTCCCCCAATGCAAGGACTCTGCATAGATCTAGCAGCCTGCATCAGAACTGCCACTGTGAGAAGCTTCACCAACGCAGGCCCCCACATCACAAATCTCGTGTTGATGGCAGCCTTGACGGTGAAGCTACGTCTCGCATCACAGCCCCATAGCTCTACAGAACAGATGCATCTCCTTGACTGTGTGACGTATCCTCACCAGCCAGTCTTATGGTACACATTGCTCCGTGGCCCTCCCGGGCTGTCCTCTCTGGGGACGCAGGAGCCCGCAACATGTGGAGCGTGCTTGGGGCAGGAGTGGAAGGTACAGCAGGTGCAGTTATGTGGTCACCCCTTGTTGCCAGTGTTGTGTTGCATGCTAGGCCAGACAAGCACCTTGCTCGGCCTCAAGCTGATCGTGCTGGAAGGAAGAAGGAAGAACGCACACACATATAAGGGCATACTGTGTGGGAAGTCCTCGAGCGGTCCCACTCCCTTTTATTTATCCCATAAGCTGTGCCCAGCCTGACGGTTGCATGTTACATCATCAGGGGTCATTCTCTGGTGGGCTGGATGGCTCACTAAACCTGCTCTGAATTGTAAGTGGCCAGTTAGCTGTGGATCCGTGCTGCACTACCAGCCCAAATTCCAGACAGACTAAATACTCTGGTTGCAATGGCTTTCCAGTAATGAACTGGAGGGGAGCCAAAGACTGCACTGGCTGGCTGGCATAAAGGTCTGCACTCCACATGTGTTAGTGTATTATACAATAGAATCTGGTGTGCAATAGGGGTGCACAGCAAGCCCCACCATGCACACTGTTTCTGACAAGAGAAGCTGAATGTCCTTGGATACTTTCACCCAGTTCCTTCCTCCATGCTACCTTGACCCTGCCGCCACCTCAGTGACATTTCATGTTTTTTTCTATAATTAAATGGTTACCAAAAAAGGAAGGGCATGTCTTGATCAAAATGGCATATAAAAATTCTGTTAAGTCTTTATTGTCGGCCATAGTTATGTAACCTCTTGTACAACTTCAAAGGAGTGCTCTTAAAAGTTTGCAGTCTAAGAACATGGATCTCTCTTCCAATAAAGACCAAGCAGTTTTCTAATGCACTTTGTAGTAGATATTTTACTTTTACTTTTTATGTATCATATTATTGCTGCTGTCTGATACTACAGCTCATTTTTTTCTCTTTGTTGGCTGGGTCCTACCTTGTTTTAAAATTCAAACAGTCATGATCAAAGCTAAGACACTGTTTGCGGTGGGCCAGATTCACGGAACTAACTTACGTCAAAAACGTAAAGTTAGTACTTTTTGGTATTCACAGAATACACTTACTCATTTTGGTATTCACAGAATGAACTTACTCATTTCGGTATTCACAGAAGTTAGTAGTCCTAACTTTAGGACTCCTAAATGCCTTCTGTGAATACTAAAAGTCTTAAAGTTAGGATTTTTCTCAGTTTAGGAGTAGTAAAGTTAGGACTCCTAACTTTAGGACTCTAAATGCCTTCTGTGAATACCGAAAGTCTTAAAGTTAGGATTTTTCTCAGTGACCCAAACTGAGAAAAATCCTAACTTTAAGACTTTCGGTATTCACAGAAGGCATTTAGGAGTCCTAAAGTTAGGAGTCCTAACTTTACTACTCCTAAACTGAGAAAATCCTAACTTTAAGACTTTCGGTATTCACAGAAGGCATTTAGGAGTCCTAAAGTTAGGACTACTAACTTCTGTGAATACCGAAATGAGTAAGTTCATTCTGTGAATACCAAAATGAGTAAGTGTATTCTGTGAATACCAAAAAGTACTAACTTTACGTTTTTGACGTAAGTTAGTTCTGTGAATCAGGCCCATAGTGTGCAAAGTATTCCCCACTGTTGATCACCATTGCTCATTGTCCTTGTCAAGTCATCATGAATTTAAATTCCAGTAGTATACTGGTGAAACCCTAGTACTCATTTTCACGAGGCTTCATTTACAAGAGGCATCTTTAGCAATGGATACATAGCCTCCCAGTATGATCCCTGCACAAATGTCTGTTTTCACATGAATCAAACTTCCAAGTTACGAAATAATTATCACACCTCACTGCTTTCGCCTGACAAATTTATCAAAGGCAAAAAAGACAGAACATGTGTCAGACCTGTCAACCTTATATTTTGCTGAATTTGATTTTTGTTGGCTTTAGGACTCTGCACACTTTACCACTGCTAACCAGTGCTAAAGTGCATGTGCTCACTCCCTAAAATAACATTGTATTACACTTAATTTGCATATTTAATTTACTCATACGCCACTAGTGCCCGTAAATTAAATGCTACTAGTGGGCTTGCAGCACATATTGCGCCACCCATTTAAGAAGCCCGTAAAAACCTGTACTAGGCCTGCAATTGTATCCTCAAAGCAGTTTTAAACAGCCAATTCGACTTGCCAATATAAACCCCTTGCCAAGCCTTAAACTCCAATTTTAGAGCATATAGGTCACCCCTAAGGTAGGCCCTTGGTAGCCCATAGAGCAGGATGCATTGGAATTACAAGGTTGGACATTTACTTTTAAGTTTTATATGTAGTGTTAGTGAAAAATTCCTAAATTCATTTTTCACCTCTGTGAGGCCTACCTCTCTCATAATATAACATTGGGTTGCCTTATTACATTTAAAAGTGCTAACTTTTGATTAAGAACAGCTGCGGATTGCATTTTTGGTATCTGAGAAATTGCAATTTAAAATACTCTTTAAAGGTAAAGTTACAATTTTGAAAATGCAACTTTTAAAATTTTTGGACATTTTCTTGCCCTAACTATTGGTCCCTGCAGTCTGTTTCTGGGACTCATGACTGTGTGCCTGTTTGGGCCATCACTGGCATGATGGAGGGACAGAGCTGGGCACAGCCCCGCTTGCAACTGAATAGTCTGTGCACTGCCTTCACACAAAGGACTTATCACCACTTCATTGTTCATGCTGCCAGCCTGAAACAAGGGCAGAGGAGGCAGGAAACTTCAGGTACTTCAAAGTAGGCACCAGGTATAAAAATAAGGCCCTCAGACTCACTCTTCTGTTCACTATCAGGACCTGTGGAAGGCCTCTCAGACTGCCTGCTGCTGTTGCCTGCTCTGTACTTCAGAAGACTGCTTTGCTGCACCTGGAAGGACTCCTTTGCTGCCTGAATCAAGCCTTGAATCCTCAGAGGCCTGGCCTGCTGTTTGAGCCTTGTTCCACTTCTTGAACCCAGGACTACCAGAGTGACTTCAATGGCTAGTTGGCTGGCCTCCTGATCAGAGCCTCAGTAACAGAAAAGGCTTCAACCATCTTGAACCCACACCTGGATGCAGCCTGAGTGAGTTCTAATCTCCAAGTGGTGCCTCTTCATTCCTGGACCCTTGGTGGTGATGTTAAATTTGTCTGCATAGCCAAAATATCAAACTTGGGATTTAGAGAATTTTGGGCTAAAAACTGCTCTGCGAACCGAGGAGACCAGCACCAATCTGCTCGTCTATCCACCCGAGCTCCGAGTGAGCAGACCCGTAGGACTGTCTAGGGAGATGCAGGGTCCTCTTAAAAAAAGAAGTAAAAAAATGCAAGGAGACCTATAAGAGGAAAAAAATGGAAAATTAAAGGAATGGCTACTACTCAAGTCACTGAAGCAGACATGTTCAGACGGATGTGCACATTTGAAGAGGCAAAATACAATTACTCAAAGGGCAATAGGCCAATACTAGCAATGGCCTAACCTATAGTTCCAGACAGTATGCAGTCATTGGAAGAGGCAGAATATGAATGATACTCAATCAGACCAAAGAAGGCTGATCCAAAGACCCTCCATGTATGTATATGTGCAAAAAAGTTTTAACATTTTTAAAAGTTTTTTATTACAAGTGCCTGGCAAACAAATACACCTACCAGATCCTGTTAAGAGGGTGTAGTAAGGATTACTACAGTGCAAATCCTCTACCCCCAAGGTGTGTTAACAGAAGTAACCAGCACCAAAATCCTTACATACTTAAGTAATCTGCGAGATTTCATGTAACAAAATGCATGTCAACGGGCATTTAAACAGTGTAATATCAATCATCCTTTAAAGGCCTATTTGCTTTAATACATGAGTTTCACAATACATAAGTCAGGTCAGACTGATAGCATCTCCCATAATGTTTTCTAATGAACCAACCAGGCCTATAATCTTTATCCTTGGCTCATCACCATAATCAACTTAGGAGAAAAAGCTTTACTAGAAGCAAATCATCAAGGGTACAAGTTTACAGTCATAAAATTTGAAATATGTACTAAGTTAGGGTTGGCAAAACTATATACAACCCATTCTAGGTGGCCTAACGCAATAACTGTCTGCACTCTTTAGAACAGTGTATTATCAATCCAACCCTATTGGCTTTAACATATGCTTTTCACAATAAATAAGTCAGGCCAAATGACTTTGTTGTAGCATGTTGTGATATACAGATCAGGCACATAGCCGCCATCAATTGCTTGTAACCATAACCAACTCAGGGGTATATTAGCAAGACCCACGTTAAAATTATCGCCGTTTTAGCGGCAGGAAACTGCCGCTAAAACGGCGATAATGGGCTTAATAATATGCGCTATAGAATTCCAATAGAAGCCCAGGTTAGATGTCCTGCACATCTAACCTGGGCTTCTATTGGAATTCCATAACGCATATTAGCAAGCCCATTATCGCCGTTTTAGCGGCAGTTTCCTGCCGCTAAAACGGCGATAATTTTAACGTGGGTCTTGTTAATATGCCCCCTTGTTTTCTAAGAGGCTGCAAGTTTGAGCATGTTTAGCTGATGTGGGTTTATTTTCTGTGCATTTATAGAGCGGTCTCTGGGGCCTCTGAAGAGACCAAGGATCAAAACCACAAGTTTGATGCTCCTCCATTTGGGTGACAGATGCATTGGTGATTTAAAGTTTTGGAACACCTATTTGGGCACCATTTTATTCATTGTATTGCTCATGGTACAGTCAATCCTCTGTAGATAAGTTTAACACCACACTGATTTTTGTATCCTTGACCAATTTACATGAAACCCTTAGGGGCATATTATCAAGAAACGGCGTTAAAATTATCGCTGCTTTAGCGGCAGAAAACTGCCGCTAAAGCGGCGATAATGGACTTGATAATATGCCCTTGAGAATTCCAATAGAAGCCCATGTTGACACCAGAACATGGGCTTCTATTGGAATTCCATAGGGCATATTATCAAGCCCATTATCGCCGCTTTAGCAGCAGTTTTCTGCCGCTAAAGCGGCGATAATTTTAAGGCTGTTTCTTGATAATATGCCCCTTAGTCCTGCTGTGTGAGCATAATCCTTTCCACAAGACAACAAGTGCAATACAAGCACTCTTTTTTCAGTGAAAGCACACAACCTACTTCTGACCAACTAAAAATCTGTACTTACGGGAATCCACATTTGGTTATTGCTAAAGCCCCTATATCAGTACTGCGTCTTAAAACTCTTGGGCAGATTTACAATGAAAGTGACTCAGTGCGTGCTGAAAGCCAATTGGCTGTGCCGCACTGAGACTTTCAAAGCACAGGGATGCGACATATTTACAACAATATGTCGCATCTCTGTGCTTCCCCCTGCGCTGGCGCAAAAACGTCTGCCATGCGCCGGCACAGGCACCCTTGCACCGTGGTGCAAGTATGCCTGCGTCGTGGGGAGATTGCTTTTGTTCAGGAAGGGTTCCCTCCCTGCACAAAAACAATCTGAATGCCGTTTTTCAACTTCTATGTGTGCTGCATTAGCACACAGAAGTTGAAAAACGTCATTGTTTCAATGATTGTTTATGTGCAGGAAGGGACACCTTCCTGTATATAAACAATCATTAGATGTGATTTCCTCTTTCTATGTGTGCTGCAGAACGCAGCACGCATAGAAACAGGAAATAAAACGAGGAGAAATGAATACATTTCTCCTCGTTGCGCATCCCTACTCCTCCCCTGGGGAGGAGTAGCATTCACACGCATTTCCAGATTTACGATTCCTCGTAAATCTGGAAATGTGTCTGGTTCCATGGGTGTTGCGTGGGAACACTCACAGCAACACCCATGGAACGCCCCTTTCACGCAATGTGCTGCGTGTAAAGGGGCCATATTTACAAGGACAGGAAAAGTCACGCAGGGTGGCTTTTCCTATCCTTGTAAATATGGAGCAGTAAAATGCACCACCGGTACGTCACAAAAAGTGGTGCACCGGTGGCGCAAGGGGTTCGTAAATCTGCCCCTCGTTTCTGATGATCCCATAAGGTAATGTGGTAACTGCACTCTAAACCACGTTCTACAACCTAGTAGCCTGAACGAGCGAGAAATCACGATGTATTTGTAAAGATTGCCCCCTGCTGAAATGCTCAGTTATTGCAATTGTCTCTTTTGAAATCTGCATTGTTTCCAGTCCTTTCTTCGCAATAGCATTTCACAGTGTTGAAGTAAATCCTCGATAAACAAACAATTCCACACCAAAACATACAAGTATTAGTATCGACCTGCTTCCTATGGCCCATTGATAGGTTTAAATCTCTGAACACTGTTTCACAGATATTTTGTTACGTGTGAAACACATCGTAAATTTCCTCAAGGGGCATTGCTTCTGATTAATTATGATTGCCTTTATTGCGTTGTTGAGATTTAGAAGTACTGTCGTTACATCAAGCATATGTTTTAGTTTCTGTTGTGATGTGGGGTCACAATTAAATGACTGTGAAATTAGAAAATACTGCCTATTGAGAAATCGAAGTATGCAAGACAAGTGTATTAAGTTCAGAAAATGTTTACTCAGACTGTAATCGTACAACTTCAGCTGCAACCATTAGGATATCATGATTGCTGTACAGCAAATGATAGTCTGGGGAAGACGTGTAAAAGTGAGTACGTGGGAATATGGTGTAAAATATCACTAAAATATTTAAAGTATAGGAAAAGGAAAAGGGAGTTAAACATCGATATCAGTATTGTATTTGATGCCTCCTTATTCACAGGAGTACTCCTGTGTCTTATTGCAAAGTCCTTGTTAAGGAATGGGTCTTTTATCCCATGCCTTACTGGCAAGATACGTAGGGCCACGTGTATCAAAAATCTATTGTGCATTCCCTAAATAGCTAATTTTAGGTAATCACTATTTAAGGAATGCAAAATGGTATGTAAGAAAATAGCAATTACCTAATAGCGATACCCAAAGATTCGCAATCCCAATTAGGTAATCAGTGTTTGGTAATACTACTCCATCCGTTCCTATGGGTCTTGCGAATGGTTTTGCATTACCTAATTTGTGATTACCCAATTGGTAATTAGGTAATGCAAACCCAAGGGTTCCCGGGGGCCTAAGGCCCCCCTGAAGCACCCCAAAACAAAATGTGCACATGTAAAGCACACACATGCCCTAGCTACATGACACTTTGAAAAATGCATTTTTTGTGCATTTTTAAAAATTGCACATGGTTATCATCGACTTGGAGTCGATGGTAATAGCATTTCCTACCAGTTGCTTGGTACATGTACTTAGGGAATCGCAAATTGTGATTCCCTATTTGTAGTCGCAATTTTAGGTAATCGCAGTTTTTTCCGATTACCTAATTTGCGACAACAAAGCCTTTTATGCATCTTGAAAGGCTATTTTGCATTCGTAAACTGTCAAATTTAGCGATTCGCACCATTTGCAAATGCAAAATGGTTTCACACGTGTAGCCACTAGGGCTATTTTTATCAAAGGATTGCGTTGCTTTTGCACCACGGAGCAGGCTGCAAAACCGACGCAATCCTTACATTCTGTTGCACATATAGAAAGAGGAAAATGCCTCAGGGGATTGTTTTTGTGCAGGATGGTGTCCCTTCCTGCACAGAAACACTTCTACTTACAATTCACTCACCCTTGCAACATGGTGCAATGGTGTCTGCATTGGTGCTAGGCAGCACATTGTGCACCAGCACTGGCAAAAAGACAGGAATGCGCCATATTATTTTAAATACGGCACATTCCCGCCCTTTCCCTGTCATGCAGCACAGCAAGGTTTCTTGCTGCTCTGCGTGACTTTTTAATAAATGTGCCCCTTACTGATCAACTCTCTAGTAGGCACCTGATTGGACTACTGAAGCACTCTTCTCATAGGCCTTCCAAATGACCCTTTCATCCAGGTGGGCAATAGCCTAAGTTTTGCAACAAGAATGCTATTCAGTCTTCCAGGGCTTACACCCATTCTCCCTATCACCGTCAGGCCAGCTGTCTCTCTGTCAGTAACAGGATCCCACACACCTTGCTGCCATTCATGTTCTTAAACATCAATGATCATCCCCAGGCCACCTCTTGACCATCGTAACACCATACACCACTGTGCAACCTAAGATATGCCTATCAGCACCTCCTGGATCTACCGATCCATTTTATGCACCATCTGTTTACAGGTCATTCCACCTGCCAGTACCACTGCCAGTGCTTAATTTGAGCCAGTGATTGCCGGTGGGGGCAACCAGCACTCCTTTTGGGGACCAGCACTTATTTGTCTACATATTTACCTGAGAGTAAATAATAGAAAAACACACCAATCTGAAAGATGGGGGGAAGGGAAAGATGGAAATACGTCACAAAGAGAGAAAGCAGGAACCTGCAAGAGTGAGATAGAGGGGCAGCCAGTGTCTGGTTGTGGATTAAAGAAGCGTGAGGTGGATTTAAGACTGCCAACCTTTATATTCAGCCCGTCAACATTGAATTACACCGACAGCGGGCTTCTGAGCAGAGCTTTTGGCAAAGGAACTCTTTCATTCACAAATTAAGCACCAGATTTATCAAGGTTTTGTGTTGTTCTTGCATAGGGGGCGCAAGGGCAACGCAAAATCTAAGTGAGATATATCAAACTATGCAAGGCCACCTTGCATGGCCCTGCATGGCTTGGTAAATCTAGAGTAACGTAAGGCAGTGCAAATCACTGCCTTGTGTTGCTCTGCCCCAGGGAGGTGTTCCATGGGTGAAGCGTGAGTATTCCCACGCATCCACCCAGATTTACTATTAGAGGTAGACCTTGGAATGTGTCAAAATACTACACCTACCCAGGTGAGTTATAACAAGGAGAAATATCTTTATTTCTCCTTGTTTTTTCCTCTTTCTATGTGTGCTACAGAATGCCTCTGTGGATTGTTTTTGTGCAGGAAGGGAGCCCTGCCTGCACAAAAACAATCCTGCCTACAACACTGGCACCCTTGCACCATGATGCAAGGGTGCCTGCGTTGGCGCTAGGCAGTCAAAAGTTTTCGCTTGGATTAGAAGAAACGGCGACGAAGAGGAGAAGGGCAGTCCGGGGACGCCGCAGTACAGGTAAGTGGGTTTTAATTTATTTTTAAGTACTAAAATTCATTGTTAATATAGGGGGGTGGAGGCGGGTGGCGTAGCGGGGCTACGCGGAGGGCCACGCGGAGGGCCACGGAGTTTGTTTGTACCTCCTGGCCCTCCGCATAGTCCCCCTATGTCCACTACGCCCCCTATGCCCAGGGTTATGATAAAGCAAATTACATGAGTGAGGCACACCCCTACTCCTGTTTGTTCAACTACCCTTTATATCTTATCTATAACATTTTTTGAAAAAGTATATCTCCCAGAAAGGAGGGGAAGTTTGGGAGATTTTGATATTAGGGCTAAGTCAACCTTTTCTTTAGCCTCCTCCTGTCACTCTTTGTTTCCTCAGCACATCTTGTACCTCCTTTCCCAATACATAAAACACACAGACATACACAACGAAAACACAAAAATGCGCACACACACACACACATGCACACACCACACACATGCACACACACACAGACACATATCTGTCAGTTCTAACATTTATAGGTTTGGTCTTTGAGACAGCTTTAGCTTTCTTTCCAGGCTTTTGTTTAAAAAAAATAATGACACACAATATAGATATGTAAAGGGGCTTTCAAACAGCCATCTTCATCCATTGATCAGCTGAACTGTTATTCACATTTTACTTAAACCCAACATAGCATGCTGCATGGAAAAATAGGTCTACCCGTTTTCAGCCATTGGTTTCCCTCATAATGAGTATGGGTCCTTTTGTTTGTGCACAAAGTGCAGATCCTCAATTAACGTTGTTTCTATTCAGTGCCAATGCTGCTAGTCCTATGCGTCCTTTTTTAATGGAAGTAAGTGGCTATTTATCTAGCTACTGGCCACATACAGGAACATGCATCAAAAGAAAAACCGGTCGCAAACGGGCAGATTCTCAGAATATGCCCCTTTGCGACCGGTATTTTTGCATTTGGGATGCATCATCCCAAATGCAAAAATCGCAATTTAAGTAATCTCTAAATTGCGATTACTTAAATTGCGATTGCATTTAAGGAATCGCAAATTGAGATTCCTTAAATGCAATGCAACAAAGTAAAAAAATAGCGATTTCACTACTAGGGGCGCAATTTACCATGAAGTTGAACTTCATGGTAAATTGCAAAACTTTGAGAAATGCACTAAAGTGCATTTTTCAAAGTTGAAGGTTACACACACACATGTCCTTGGGACATGTGTGTGCTGCAACATATGTGCACGGATCAATTTCAGGGGTGCAACAGGGTGTCCTTTTGACACCCCTGTACCCTTGAAATTGCATGCGCAATTTGCGAGTACCTATTGGTACTCGCAAATAGCGTCATAATTTCCCATTCATTCCTATGGGCCTGTAGGCCCATAGGAATGAATGGGAAGCCATTCCTTATTTGCGACTCACAATTTGCGAGTCGTAAATAAGGAATGTGAAGGAATCGCTATTATTATAGCGATTCCTACAAGCATAGGATTTTGCGAATCCTTAATTGCGAATCCTTAATATTTGCTATTAAGGACTCGCAAAATCCTAGCTTGATGCATGTGCCAGATAGTGTATAGTGTCTGCTATTTATCCAGGATCCGGCAAAATATTACATAATCTCTGCTATTTTTTCAGTGGCGGGCTAAATATCTGAAACTTCACTGTTTATCCAGCCACAGGCTAAATAGTAGATATTATGTATTAATTGACAGGCGGCAGGATCAATAGTGTGAAGGAGGTCTTTATTTAGCCGGACAAGAAGAATGGTAAATTATAGGGTGGTAACCATCTTATAATAGGGATGCAACATGTGTGAAGCATTTGAAACTAAGTGCATATACAAATGTACAAATGTATCTACAAAGATATGCATGAACTAAGGCAAGTTGTTTACAGATAAAAAACAATAAAATCAATGTTGAATAAAAACATTTATATTAATATATTATTAAAATAAGACGTGTAGGAATCAAACTTCAGTTTCAAAAGCTTTGGAATATGGCACACAGATATTTTGCTGTCTGCAAAGAACATTGGGTTTGGTTTTAGAGCATATTACATAAATGCTTTCTTCACTTTTGAGAATATGTTGTTTTCTTCACGTTTATGACCTTCCTTTTGATGATTTTGGAGGTCTGGGCTTACTTTAAGCTTTTTGTGGAATGCCCTGTGCTAGTTTTGGGCTTATTTTTAAGAGGGGTTGTGCTTATTTAGTATTTCAGACCTGGCAACACAGCAACAGTCAACCAGCAGCAATAAGTAGGGAATGCAGAGGGATAGGTGATATCAGGGCCACAGAGAGGGGCATTTACAGTAGACAATTGGTGCTTGGTGGGACAGTGCATTGGAATATATGTTGGAAGTTCATTTAGGGAGACATATTATTGGGCCTTCTGTGGAACAGATGAAGTGAGAGCAGTAGACAGGAAAGTAATGCATGAGAGGAGTATCTAGTCACTCAGCTGGCAGCTAAAATAAACACATTGTTTCATACTATTCACCCATCAGGGTGAGTTTCAGGCATAGATGCTTATTGTTCCCATGTCATGAGTGACCCCTTCAGCCACACCAATGTTTTAATCACTAACCAAATGTATGTGTAAGTGCTTGTATAAGAACAGGCATTGGGGTGAAAAAAGCTTTAGTTACAAACCCACTTCTATATGCAATATAAGCAAGCATTGGACGACTCAGACTGAGGGGCCCCGTGTGCTTTCTGATGACCTGAGTTGTTGAAAGTTTTGATGTTGTTATGTATTTTAAATCAAATCCTTCATACATGGTTAAGATTAGGTCAGGGTGAAATTTAATTATGCTTGTGCAATTTGCATAATTTGGGGATTTTTTTTTTTTTTGGTCCTCTTATGCGACAATCCAAAAAGGTGTTTGTTACGGTGCGTACTGGGTTTAGAGAACAGAATATACACTCGCATCCTACCGGATGTTCCCTTGCCCTGATACACCTACTTTCGACCTTTATCTCGAGGTCGAGGATTCCCACGCATACCTCCCTTTGGATTAGGATGTCTTAATCCTGGGACCGTTTTAATCCTCTATTCCCTAACTGGGTTTGAATCATAACTAACAAGAGGTTCCCATATATTGGCTCTCTTCTCAGAGGCATTTATACAATCTAACCTGCCAAATCGTCTAGCGGTTTTTAACCAAGCTACACAAAACGGTGGATTACTAGAAATCCAATTAATACAGATTTCCCTGCGAGCAATAATGATCAAAATTAATAACAGCTGCTCCAGCGATTTCCTGTTCTTCCCAATAAAGCTATGATTATCTAAGATCCCAAAAATAATCAGAGATAAGCTTACCTCTATGTCATTTTTCAATATATCTGTTAATATCTTACCCACTTCTAGCCAATAAGCATTCACGCCAGGACATTGCCAAAACATATGCACATCATCTGCTTGTCGGAGTCCACATTTCGGGCAGCATCTTATTTCCCCTCCTATTCTGGACAACTTCTTTTGGGACCAGTAGACACTGCAAAGTAAATAAATGGTTCTTCCTTAATGGAGCATATTTGACAAACAAGCAAAGTGTGTTCATAGATACTTGCCACAGAGTTGTTAAGTCGGCGTCTGGAAGGGCCTCTTTCCACTTTTCCTCCAGTGGCATCTTATAGGAATCTTCCTCTTGGACTAACATCCAGTACCATTTAGCAGTTTCTTTTTTCTGTACAGGGTTGCCATATAGAGCTGTTTCCCACTCATTCAAGGCTCTTACAGATAATTGACTTTGAACCCAGCTTGTTAGTTGCAGATATTTAAATCTAGACAATAAATTATTAGTTTTTTCTGATAAATAGTCCCACGAAATTTGATTCTGCTCGACCATTAGTTGGCCCCATTTTTCAATTTCGGCATCCATAAGTGGTATAGATAAGGAATCTTGTAAACATAGAGGAGTCCCGGGCGATTTCCAAATTGGGGCCAATTGACTATAATAGGATAACTTCAATATTCTCCTGACCTGAATCCAGAGTCTACATGCTGCGCTCAGGACCTTCAGATGAATTTTCTTGAAGAATTTGGGGTACCCATATTTAAACAAGAAATAATTGCATTATTCTGCTAGATCACTAACTAATGCTCCAAAGCAAGGTTGAAGTAGCTGGATGCGTTTAGTTAAGAATGCTCTAAAGTTTTTTTAACTGGAAAGCCCAGCAATAAAGCAAAAAGTCTGGTAAAGCAAGCCCTCCATCTGTCCTTTTTTTGCGAGGTTTTTTCCAAGCAATTCTTGGGTTCTTATTAGCCCAAATAAAGCTTGTCATATCACCTTGTAGTTTCTTAAACCATTTTAACTCGAAATATAATGGTAAGGCATTAAATATAAAAGTGAACTTTGGCAGAATCATCATTTTATCAGGTTAACCCTGCCGATGATCGATAAGGGTAAGGTAGACCATGTTTGCAAAAGCCTTTTAGTTTCTTTCATGAGTTTTAGAAAGTTAATCTGTGCCGTTTCTTCCAGGGATTTAACTACCTGAACTCCTAAGTATCTTATCTCTTTCTTCACGTTTTTTCTAAGAGTAGGATCAAGTTGTGTATTCCAGGCCATTATCTCAGTTTTTTCTTCGTTTACCTGGTATCCAGCTACCTTACCAAAGTCTTTTAATAAACCCATTATAATTGAAAATGATTCTGTGGGATTTTGCGTATATATTATTAGATCGTCGGCGTAGAGCGCCTCTTTCTTAACCCAACCTTGGTGTTGGAAAGGCTGGATCTGCTGTTCTTTCCTAATCCTCCTTGCTAAGGGCTCAATGTACAGGTTAAACAACAAGGGGGATAGGGGACAGCCTTGCCGTGTGCCTCTACTTATTCTTAATTGCTGAGTAAATGAGCTGTTAATTAAGATCCTTGCGAAGGGGCATGTATAAATGTTTTTATAGCACTAACGAAATTGCTCCCTAGGCCATTATGGGATAAGACAGTATAGAGAAAGGGCCAGCTAACCCTGTCAAATGCCTTAGCGGCATCGACAGTCAGGACAGCTAAGGGAAGATTTCTGTCTGTGGCCAAATCTATAGCGCATACCAGATCGTGTGTAAGATCACTTAGCTGTCTATTTTTCATAAACCCTTTTTGAGAAGTTCCGATTAAGTCTCCCAATACTTTATCCAGCCTTTTTGCCAATATACTCGTGAATATTTTATAGTCGTTGTTAAGTAAAGATATTGGGCGATAGGACTCACATTTTTTAGGATTTTGGTGGGGTTTCAATATAAGGGTTATTGTGGCCGCATTCCAGGATTCTGGGACGTCTCCATTATTTATGTAAACTGAGTTGAGTAATGAGGTTAATGAATGAGTGATTTCCTCTGCCAAAATCTTCACTGGGAACCCCATCAGGTCCGGGGGCTTTCCCATTTTTCAGGTCTCTTATTGCTAAAAATACCTCTTCAGATGTAATGGGGTTATTAAGTAGAGATTCCTTGTCTAGTGAAAGTTTTAGTAGAGGGTCACCTAAAAGCCAGGTAGATAACTGTTCATTCGACAATGAGATCTCTTCCTTATGTAAATTTTGGAAAAAATCGGTAAAAGCGGTCCCAATGTCATTATCATCAGTACAACTTACATCTGACCCTTCCAAGGTTATCTCCTTTATTGAATTCCTAACTAGGTCTCCCCTAGTTTTCCATGCCAATAACCTCCCACACCCCTCACCATACTCGTAGTGCGCCAACTTGCTAGCAAACCACTTTTTCTTAACTATACCTTCCAAGTATTCCTCAAGTTCTTTCTTCCCCTCATCAATTTGTGCTTGTATCTCATTCACTGCTGCTGAGTCACCTGCAACATAAAGATCTTTTTGCCAAGAAATTATTTTCTTCTCTATCATTTCGATTTTTTTGTCGTTTTCTTTCTTCCTATGTGTGGCATAACTAATTATTCTCCCTCTAATGTAGGCTTTATATGCATCCCATATAACCCGTAGTGAAGAAGAACCAGCATTCAGTTCAAAATAATCTAGCGTATCTTGTTTTAATTTTTTTTGTATTTTCAATTCTCCTAGTAAGGACCTGTCCATAGTCCATCTGAATTCAGGCCCCTTTTGTTCTATAGATATCTCTAAACTAACTGCTGAGTGGTCAGATAAGTGGGCAGGGTGATGAAAAACTGCTTTAACCTTATTACTTAATATTGAGTCAATAAGATAATAGTCTATATGGGATGCATGACCATATGCTATTTTGATGTGTACATTCTTTCTTTCTTCCAGCTCTCAGCCTCCAGGGATCTCTTAGTCCTAAATTCTTCATAATGTTTTGTATAAAAGCTCGCATTTTTGGAGCATTGACTGTTGGCCTAGGGGTGGATTTATCTAATTCGGGATCCAACAGAGTATTAAAATCCCCCGCCATTATGATAGGGTGGTCATCATTCAATGTTTGTTGAAATAGGTCATGTAGTGGTGATGGGTCATCTATATTCGGGCCATAATAGCTTATCATGGAATAGTTTTGACTGTATATCCTCACTGTCACAATGACCCACCTTCCTTTAGGATCTGGAACTACTTTTATTATTTTTGCATGAGCGGAGTTCTTAAACAGGATAGCGACCCCTTTAATATTGCAGTTCTGATTGGTACATGCAAACTGGTGTATCCACTTATGCCCTTTAAGTATTGACTCCCATTCTTTTTGTTGCAGGAGAGTTTCTTGCAGTATTATAATGTCACTCTTAGATTGTCTAAGAAATTGTAAAATTCGCCTTCGTCTATCTGCTACTCTCAACCCATTTATATTCCAACTGAGTATCCTCAAAGGGAGCTTGTTATCTATGTTAACCATGTTCTAACGGCATTTCCTGTTGTCTAAAGGATTTTCGCATATGAGGACTTTTTATTTTTTGGGGGGGTTTTTCCCAATGCTCCCAACCCCGTGTGTAAATTGCGAAATATATACAGTGCATTCTTACTCCATTCTCATGAATCCCCACCCTCCCTCCCAGGGGAACCCTCCCTTTAACCAACATGGGCATATACTTTATGTGTGTATGTGGACTTAACCTATTTTAAGAATTTAGGTTTTTATCTGCTTGATGAAGCTTTCCACTTCCTCTGGGTCTCTGAAAATGTGCATTTTATTATTCCACATTATTTTTAATGTGGCAGGAAACTTAATTTGCGCGGTGGCCCCTAGAGATTTAAGCTCCTGTATATGCCGGCCCAAATCCCACTGACGCGATTGGGTTTCTTTTGATAGATCCAAGCGAATACGGAATGGCCATCCGTCTCTAGTGTATGATCCTGCTTTTAATGCATCTGAGAGTATCTTTTCCTTAATAGAGTAGGTATTAAAGTTAATTAGTATTTTCCTAGGTCTGTCTCTATTAGGATTCCGCCTAAAAGGATCTCTATGAATTCGCTGGATATCATGGAGTAGATCTAATTCCCTAGCTTCTGGTATTATTTCTTGGATCAGACTTATAAAAAAAAACTTCAAATCCTCACCCACTTTCCCCTCCGGGACATTCAGGAGCCTTAGATTGTTTTGTCTTAAGTTATTCTCTAAAGTTTCAATTTTTTCTTGGAGGGCTTTTTCCTTTTTCTTGCAATGCTGAATCTCCTTACGGTTGTCAATCACTTCCCTTCTCATATCTTCTGAGGAAGTTTCCAGATTTTTAATCCTATCAGTCAAGTCTGTGAGCTTCTTCTCGAGGTTCTCACAGGCATCACAAATTTTTAATTGATTCGCTTTTGGGGAATTTTTTGTTACACTTGTTATGTGAAATTTCCAAAATTATGCCATTATGCCACTTTGCATAATTATGCACCATTTGATGTAAAAATGTACAGCAAATGGTGAAATTCATGGTAATTTACTGTAAACATCTGTCCAGATTTTCTGCAAACACACAGGGACAAGAGAATGTGAGGGCCTGTTGTTCACAGTGCTCTTGTTTAAATGCATCCTCACTCCAAAAATTGACACAAGGATGCATTGCATTCTAAAATACAGTGTGCAATGTTGGATTCGCATTTCATGTAACTTTGGGTAATTTAGTATAATTTTGCACCTGCCAATACATGTGTTCTCATAAAATCATGGACATACAAATGAAATTTAAGTGTCCTCCATGTATAGAATGGTGTATCATAAATAGCCATATAACAGTTCATATCCCCACACACAATCAATGGCGTAGGCTTCTGCGCAAGTTCAACTCTGAAGAGCTCAAAAACTTCAGCATAATCCAGAGTAGAATCATAAACTGAACAGAGAGTAAATTTAGCTGTGCTTACTGAACATTCAGCAATGACTCGTCTCCTCATACGATCTGATGCTTTATTTCTTATGAGACAGTGATTGCCTTTGGTTAAAATCATCACCAATCTGGTTGAGGATGTTTGTGTTGTACACGCCTGCAGGTGGTACCACAAAGTATCAAGCCACTGCCTGTAAATGTATGAAATATGTATCTCCTGAAGACAGATTGTTAGACCTGACAACCTTAGAGTGTTCTTCCCCCAAACCATTTGGCTACTCCCCTCCTGTTTTGCTTAAATTAATTTGTGTTAGCTTTAGAACTCTGTGCACTTTACCACTGCTAACCAGTGCTTAAGTGCTTGCCCTCACTCTTTAAAATATGACAAAATTGGATTACACCTGATTGGCACATTTAATTTACTTAAAAGGCCATAGTAAAGTGTTACTACATGTACCAGGGCCTGTAAATTGCATGGTTCTGGTGGGCCTGCAGCAATTATTGTGCCACCCACCTAAGTAACCCTTTACAATATATCTCACGACTGCCATTGCAGACTGTCTGCAGTTTTTAACTGTCACTCCGACCTGGCAAAATAAACTTTTTGCCAGGCATATACCTTTCTTTTTAATACATATAAGTCTCCCCTAAGTTAGGCTGTAAACAGCCCTTAGCAGGGTGCACTGTATTTAAAAAGTTGGATATGTACTTTAAAGTTTTACATGTCCTGGTAATGAAAAACTCCTAAATCTGGTTTTTTTCCTGCTGCCAGGCCGACCTCTCCATAGGCTAATATTGGGTTACCTTATTACAATTATTAAGTGATAACGTTTGTTTGGGAACAGGTAGAAATGTCATGTTTGGTCTTTAATGAATTGTAACTTAAAATCCTCTCTAATGGTAAAGTTGGATTTTAAGTCAAAATTCTGAAATTAACACTTTTAGAAAGTTGGCATTTTCTTGTCCTAACAATTTGATGGCTGCAGCCTGTGTCCTGGGTCACATGACTAGGTGCAGTTGGCAGTTGGCCTTTGTGTACTCCTTCCTGAGAGTGAGACAAAGGCAATTTAGGTGTTGACTGGATGGGCCATCCTGCCAGGATGGGAGGGACGGAGCTGCTCTCCACTCCACTCACATTTCAAAGGAGCTTCCTCAGCACACTCCCAAAGAACTTCACACTAGTCTTTTGTCACCCCAGACATCTGCAGACCAGGCAGGGAGAAAGGAAAATCCTGAACTATCTTTGAGGAGAAAACTTCAGAAGCTTCTTTCACTTCAAAGCTGGAACCAGGTATAAAAATACAAGCCTCAAACCTACCCATCAGTTCCTGGACATGTGAAGGACACTCAGAAGGCCTGCCCCATACTATAGAGGACTTCCCTGCTCTTGAGGCCTACTTTGTACTCCAGGGGACTGCCATGCTGGCCCTCAAAGACTGCCCTGCTACTTGAAGCCTGCCTTGAACCCTCAGAGGACTGCACTATTGCTTGAGGACTGCCTTGCTGCTTGGAACCAGGACTAACAGAGTGACTCCAAGGGTTAGTTGGCTGGTCTTCTGTTGTGAGTTACAGGAACACAAAACTCCAACAACTTGAGCCCTGCACCTGGACCCTGCCTGAAGTGAATTCCACCAACCAATGTGATGCCCACCCAGTTCCATACCCTTGGAAGTGGTGTTAAAGATGCCTAAATAGCCAAAATCCAAAACTTGGGACTTAAAACATTTACAGCTAAAAGGTGCCCTCAAAAATGACAGGAGTCAGGGACAAATCTGCTCACCGATCCATCCAAGATGCTTCGCCTCTCAGCCTGATTTCTCAACAGGTCCTGCTACATTCTCCTGTTCAGCGGCTCCTCGCAGAAGGGGTACCCGGCCTCGTGGAGGCCTCATCATCTACCAACTCATGTACCCAAACCGTGCTCCATCGCGATCGGCCTCAACTTTCAACTTTGCCCTTTCTCGTGCAACCAGATACCCGCGGTTGGTGCATTACATTTTTAAATTCATAACTCCTGTTCTACTGATTGGATTCTTGTCATGTTGGTCTCAAATTATTATTTATTAAACTTTACTCTATTTATCAAACTTATTGTGAGATTTTTGTGGTGTTTTCACTTTATTGCTGTTTAAGTAATGCATAAATACTTTACACATTGCCTCTAAGTTAAGCCTGACTGATTCTGTGCTAATCCTCAAGAGAGTTAAGCACAGGTTAACTTAGTGACTTTTGTGGTTCACCCTGACTATGATTGTGGCTGCTGCTTGAGAAGGGCTCACACCACCCTCAACCAAAACCCCAATTTCTAACACAGATCTTCTCTGCTTTAAATGTTTTGAACTCTCATTCGCCATATTTCTTTTAGTCCTGTCATTCAGTGCTGCACATTTAATGATGTGATCCTAAAGTTAGACATGATTTATCAATTGTTTTTCCGTACAGGCCATTGATGCACAGACACAGTAGATTTAGCATAATTTTCATCCTCTCCCTCTTCTTGGGGTCCATCTCGATTTTTATTGCTCGACTTTGTGCAGGCTCCCCTATTTCACCCATACCTCTAGCCCTACTGCCCCAACAGCCAAGAGTAGCACTCTCCCTCAAATCACACCCAGAAATCTATCCACCAGAGGAAAGCAGAACAGCCAAGACATTTTTGGCTATTCAGATCAATGGGGGCACTTTAATCTCCCCAAATCTCAGTGTTCAATATATGATGAAAAAAAGCAAAAAAGTTCCTAACCTCAAAATCAAGTCACTATGCCCAGAAATTCCTTTGCCTTTATCTCTAATGTGAACATGTGTGCCTTGAACTTCCTTAAAACTTTTAATCGTGTACAGAAATGCCATTCTTTATATTGAAATGGCTTTATCAGTTGCTGCAGTTTCTACATTCTTTCAATTGTGGTATGGAAAAGTCTGTTCTAACAATAAAAACATGACCATCAGCTTCACTCTTCAAGTCCGGATGAACCCTCTTAAATACCTTCTGTTTTAATATAAAGTTGCCAAAGAAAACAAGAATGGGCCTTGGTCTTTGCTCAGACTCAGACATTGCCAGGACAGACTTTTTAAGCATCTGTATCTGATGCTGCTAGCCCCATTCCAAGAGCTCTGGAAGGGAAAATGTAAACAGCTGAATCACAAAAGCCCTGGCATCATTCACCTTCGCCCTGTCTGCCATGCCAAGAATTTTGAGATTGTTCCATTATTGTCAGTTCTCAACATTTTCTAATTTCCATTGTATACCTGGCTAACTGTGCTTCATGACCAGTAATGTGTTCTTTAGTCTTTTCAGTGTCAGTCTCTAAAGCTAGGGTTCACTTTTCCAATTCTGTAAGTCTCTCGGTCTTTCAGGGCATGTTTTCGAAATCTTCTGAACTGTGCCTTCCTTGCGGCAGCTCATGTTTTTTGGTTATCTCAGCACATGCCTTGTTCATGAGCCATGATGCCCTGATAAATGGCCTCAAGTGTAGGTGTATCCCTACGCTCAAGTGCCTCCTGAGGAGAAGCAGAAATGGGAAGCAGTAGTTCTCATTTAATTGGTCAAGTCATAGTATAATCCCATTTTAAGGCCTTAACATAAGGAAGTTTACAACCTACCACTTCAAACTGTTCCCTCACTATTTGCTCTAATCTATCACAGTCACTCAGGGATACTGAGTCACTCTCCAATTCAGCAGTTATTCTTGTCAGAAAGAACCGAAGATAGGTGAGAGAGTGAAAAAAACCATTCCATTAATTCATGATCTACAGAGCTTCTAATTGCTTATTGATTTTTTTATCTCGCCTTTTGCAGGCTGTTAGCATTTCTTCTTAATTACAACTTGTTAATTTTTACTAGCCACAAGATTCACAACTGCTTTCAAGTTCCTCTCTAGATCCCAATTTATGATTCGCTGCCCTCATCACCCACCTCTTGAGGACCTGCACAATTCAATTTCTCCACATTCCAGGGACTACAAGAACCAGTATGCACTTGCACTTGAACTTTCCTTTGGGTTTTCTCTACCAAAGAAGCCACGTTCTTTACATTATTAAATTTGGGCATAATAGTCCCCTCGCCAGCAGTATTTATCACAATATCTTAATTTCCATCGCTAATCTCCACTAAAGTTGGTGGCTCAGTCCGCAATTCAGGCCAGAAATCATTCATAACCCCCTTTGTTGGCCTTCCAACAGCAATGGCTGTAGGGGAGTTACTTAGTGTTAGGGCTTTCTCTGTTGTGGATAGCGGAGGGCCCACAGTAGGAAGAAAAAGACGGTGGCCTTGCAAATATCAAAGCAACATTATTAACCACTGACTACATAAAATGAACTATGTACTGTTTAGCCATCAGCCATGCAAATAGTAGAGAAACTTCGTTTTTCACCTGACTGCTGGCTAATTATCAGCCAGTGTGCATAATTTGGCAAATAGACATAAAAGACGGCACTATTTAACCTGCCACTGGCTAAACAGCTGAAATTATGTGTTATCATGCCTAGCGCAGATTTAAAAAGGCAGTTACCAGTGGTAGACCTGCAAATAAGGAGTCTACAATTGGCACCCATCTCTTTTTTCAAGTTAGTGCTAAAACCAGCTGAAATGCAATTTGCAGCCAAACAGCACTAACCCATAGTTCTAAAGGTGCCAATAGCTATTGAATGTTTGAATGTTTCCAAGGTAATTTGGAAGACATGGCACACAATGTCACTCAATTATACCAAAGGTTTAGACACATCAACTTGGGGCATTATGGAGCTGTCAAATACTCTACAACTGTTCCTGCTTCTTTGCGTTTGCCCAAAGATGTGGCTAATGATATAGGTAACTAGGTCTTTTGCAAGACTAAATGGAGCTATTTACTCTTCTAGAGCTATGTACTTACTCTTGCTTACACAGTCATGGGAATGTACCCATCAGATAAAGGACCCGCAAAAGGCTAGATGTTATCAGAACAACCATTTTTATGCCTGACATTTCATGATAATGGCATTGTCATTTGAATCTAATTCCTTTCCCAGAGCCCTTCTCTAATGACAGTGAGACTACAGAAGGGGGAAGAGCTAGAGTTTATAGGAGATGTGGATAGGCTCTGTGCGTTGTCCTCATAGTCCTTCTGGTTCTGTGCCCGATGGTCCAGGCCCTCTTGTTCCTGGTTCTCTTTATTTAGGTCCTTCCGAGCTGGTTGATTTTGATCCTGGTCCTATTGGACATCCAGGTCCAGTCCCACTGGTTTTCTCATCGCTTTGGCTGGTGCAGTCCTCCTGATCTTCCTCCCCTTCGTCCTGCTACCCGAACAGCTGGTATTTCTGCTCTCCTGGAACAGAGGTTCTAGTACTGTTGATACTCCTAGACCTGTTTCCATTCTCTTGGTCCTGATCTTGCTAGTCTTCATTGCTCTGGTCCTGGTCCTTCTGATAGCCTTAGTACTGCCCTCATCTTCCTTGCTTTTTCTGGTCTCCTGGTCCTACTGGGTATAGTTGTCTTGCCCTTGATCTTCCTAGTCCTTCTAGAAATGGTCCTGATCCGCAATCCATTTTTTCTAGTGTTTCTACATGAACCAGCCATGGTGCTCTTTCTTCTGGTCCTTATGGGTCATCCTGTTGCTAGCCCTCTGGCCTGGCCCTCCTGGCTGTGGTCATCCTGTTCTTGATCTCCATTACCATCATCATCCTTTTCCTCCTCATCCTGGTCCTCCAGGTCCTTGTCCTCTTTCTCCTAATCTTCCTGGCCCCCATGGTACTGGTTCCCCAGCCCCATAGAGCTTATCCATGTGGCTCCAGTTCCCTGGATCCTTGGTATCACTCCATTGGCCTCCTTTTCTTGGGTTTCATGGGCCTTGTTATTCTCATGAATCTGTGCCCACTGGACCTGATCCTCTTAGTTCTGGTCGTTATAGTTTGAGTTGTCCTGCGACTAGTTCTCCTGGCCCAGTTCCTTATAACTATTCTAGTCCCAGTCTCCTCGGTCCTGGCCATCATCATTCAGAAAACAAGGTGCATAGTGACCATCACAATAGGACAAGAACACAACATACCATATGTATTTGTATAGCGCACGTTCACCCCGAAAGGCATCTTGGTGCTGAATAACAGATGTTTAATGATACCCAACTCAATGATACTCATTTTATTGACCTCAGAAGGTTGAAAGGCTGAGTGGACCCACAGAAATTTGAACCTGTGACCATGAGGTCAAACACAGAACCCTACAAGGGAAGCATTAGTCCATTAAGCCACAAGACCTGACATAACCTATTGTGATGGTCTGCATACACCTTGTTTTCTGGTCACCTTGGCCCTTACTGGTTCACCCAGTTTTGGCCCTTCTTGGTCCTGTTCGTTTCTGGTCCTTTTAGCCCTGGTCCCCTTGTCTTGGTTCCCATCACTCTTTACCTCCTTGTCCTTGTTTCACAGGCTCTGGTCCTGCTGGTCCCCTTGGTCTATCTGGCCTCATGTATGGTGGTCCTCCTAGTCCTCATCTTCCTGGTATCAGGTTCTAGGTCCTCCTGGCCCTTTTCCTTGTCCTTGTCCTCTTTGTACTCTTGGTACTGACTTCACTGGTCCTATCCCTCTTGATCCTGGTTCCCTTTGTTTAGGTGCTCCCTAGTTTGGCAATTTTGGTTCCAGTACCCCAGGACACCCTTTTCCCATACTCTTGGTCTTCCTATGGTAGGGCTTATTACATATGACCCTCCTCAACCTAGTCCTGCTACTAAGATGATCAATCTGCTCCACATGGTACTCTGGGCCCTGGTGCAAAACACACAAGATGATGGACAGAATGCTGCACAGTGGCAAACATTCACCCCCAGTCACAGATCTGGGTTTAATCCATCGTTATTTTGCTTCACCACGCCACCCCAGTTCAGACATAGCCATATGCAAATCAGTCTTGACCCTGTGCCTCATGGGAACAGTCCAGACCGAACTGCCAAGCCATGGCTTCCCTGGACCGGAATCAAGTATCCTAGGACCGGTTTCAGGCTATCAGCCTTCATCAGCCAGGATAGCTTGACTCCAGTGGCGTAGTGAGCACGGGACCCACGTCTGGGCATACCCTTCCCACTTAGGGCAAAATGCAAAACACACAAGATAATGGACGGAATGCTGCACAGTGGCAAACATTCACCCCCAGTCACAGATCTGGGTTTAATCCATCGTTATTTTGCTTCACCACGCCACCCCAGTTCAGACATAGCCATATGCAAATCAGTCTTGACCCTGTGCCTCATGGGAACAGTCCAGACCGAACTGCCAAGCCATAGCTTCCTGGACCGGAATCAAGCATCCTAGGACCGGTTTCAGGCTATCAGCCTTCATCAGCCAGGATAGCTTGACTCCAGTGGCGTAGTGAGCACGGGACCCACGTCTGGGCATACCCTTCCCACTTAGGGCAAAATGCAAAACACACAAGATGATGGACGGAATGCTGCACAGTGGCAAACATTCACCCCCAGTCACAGATCTGGGTTTAATCCATCGTTATTTTGCTTCACCACGCCACCCCAGTTCAGACATAGCCATATGCAAATCAGTCTTGACCCTGTGCCTCATGGGAACAGTCCAGACCGAACTGCCAAGCCATGGCTTCCCTGGACCGGAATCAAGCATCCTAGGACCGGTTTCAGGCTATCAGCCTTCATCAGCCAGGATAGCTTGACTCCAGTGGCGTAGTGAGCACGGGACCCACGTCTGGGCATACCCTTGCCACTGGATTCAAGCAAGCCTGGCTGATGACGGCTGAAATGCCAGAAACCGGTCCTAGGATGCTTGTTTCCGGTCCAGGGAAGACATGGCTTGGCAGTTCGGGCTGGACTGTTCCCATGAGGCACAGGGTCAGACTGATTTGCATATGGCCATGTCTGAACTGGGGTGGTGGAGTGAGCTAAAGAATGATGATGGATTAAACCCAGATCAGTTGACTGGGGGTGAGTGTTTGATTGGCTCAAGCGTTCCGTCCATCATCCCCTTTTGTATCGCTTTGGTCGCCCTAAGTTGGCGGGGGTATGCCCAGACGTGGGTCCCTTGCTCACTTTGCCACTGGATTCAAGCAAGCCTGGCTGATGACGGATGAAATGCCAGAAACCGGTCCTAGGATGCTTGTTTCCGGTCCAGGGAAGACATGGCTTGGCAGTTCGGGCTGGACTGTTCCCATGAGGCACAGGGTCAGACTGATTTGCATATGGCCATGTCTGAACTGGGGTGGTGGAGTGAGCTAAAGAATGATGATGGATTAAACCCAGATCAGTTGACTGGGGGTGAGTGTTTGATTGGCTCTAGCGTTCCGGTCCATCATCCCCTTTTGTATCGCTTTGGTCGCCCTAAGTTGGCGGGGGTATGCCCAGACGTGGGTCCCTTGCTCACTTTGCCACTGGATTCAAGCAAGCCTGGCTGATGACGGCTGAAATGCCAGAAACCGGTCCTAGGATGCTTGTTTCCGGTCCAGGGAAGACATGGCTTGGCAGTTCAGGCTGGACTGTTCCCATGAGGCACAGGGTCAGACTGATTTGCATATGGCCATGTCTGAACTGGGGTGGTGGAGTGAGCTAAAGAATGATGATGGATTAAACCCAGATCAGTTGACTGGGGGTGAGTGTTTGATTGGCTCAAGCGTTCCGTCCATCATCCCCTTTTGTATCGCTTGGGTCGCCCTAAGTTGGCGGGGGTATGCCCAGACGTGGGTCCCTTGCTCACTTTGCCACTGGATTCAAGCAAGCCTGGCTGATGACGGCTGAAATGCCAGAAACCGGTCCTAGGATGCTTGTTTCCGGTCCAGGGAAGACATGGCTTGGCAGTTCGGGCTGGACTGTTCCCATGAGGCACAGGGTCAGACTGATTTGCATATGGCCATGTCTGAACTGGGGTGGTGGAGTGAGCTAAAGAATGATGATGGATTAAACCCAGATCAGTTGACTGGGGGTGAGTGTTTGATTGGCTCAAGCGTTCCGTCCATCATCCCCTTTTGTATCACTCTGGGCCCTGGTGCCTTAGGTCCTGATATTTATTGCTTTCTTAGCCCTGCCTCTGGTCCTCCTGATAATGAGCCTTTTAGTCCACCTAGTCATCCTTGCCCTGGTCCTCCTGATAGCTTTTGTCCTGGTCTCCTTGGTCTTCCTAGTCCCTGTTCTGCTTATCCTGGTCTTTTGGCCATACTGGCCAATGTCCTCCTGGTCCTGACCTTCATAGTCATCCTCATTCTGGTCCTGATTCTCTTGGACATAGTCCTCCTGCTCTGTGTCCTCATGGTCTGCAATACTTTGTAGTGACCCATCACTGATTCTACTGGTCTTTTCTAGTTCTGATAGTCCAGGACTTCCTGGTTCTGGCCCTGGTCCATCTGGTCATCATTAACATGTACTCCTACCCCGGGTCCTCTGCATCCTGGCTTCCCTGTTTCAAAGGCTCCCTTTCCAAGTCCTCACTAATTCTGGTCCCTCTGTCCTTCTAGACCTGTTCCACTGGTTTATCTAGTTCCTCTGGTTTGCCGGTTCTTAATCCATCTCCTCCTGGTCTCCCTGTCAATGATGTCCTGGTCTTAGTTCTAGTACTGCTACTTCTCGTCCATTTAACCCTGGTCCTTCTGTCATGGACAGTTTAGTAATTGTCCACCTAAGGCCTTCCTTGTCCCTTTTATTTATTTATAAAGTTTTGTATAGCGCGAACAAGACCCAGGAGGGTATCAGAGGGCTTCACAGTTGACGTAGGCAGGATACCAAAGTGGGACAAGCATAATCGTTACAAATAGGTTCAAGACAAGAGCATGACAACATGATTCAGAGCATTTAAAAAAACAAGATCGGAGGGATCCAATAATAGAGAGGAGTAGGCAATGTAATCGGTACCAGTAAGATCATAGCCTGCCAACACTATTAATCACCGGATTACACAAATGTAAAAGACAACGATCAGGTAATGGTAGAGAAACATTCCATAAATAACATACAAAGTTGTGCAGTGGCCTGTTCACACTGTTAATCCCAGGAGTATAACACGGTAATGGACAGTCATCGCATCAGAGAAGAGAGCAGTATTGAAGTAGTATTGAACCAGGACTTTAGGGCAGGAACTTCAGCATTAGGATTTTTTTCACTTCTTTGCACTTCTTTGTTGCACACTATTCATTCCTGGCAATCAAATTGTATACATAAAAGGTAGATAATATGTAGGACAGATATCTATGAATTTGTCATATTTGTAATCATATCGTCTCTTTGATGATGTGTGATTAGGTCATTGATAACTGTAGGCCGTAGATTCAAATGAATAGATAGAGTTAAAACTTGTGTCTGTGTCAAATGAGTGGCTGCAACCCGGATGGTATCCTATGTCCGTTTCAGCACATCAGTGCCTTCTTCAGGAAAAGCCACAGCAGATGAATTCAAATATCTGTAGATGTAGAGAAAACAAAATATACATATGGACCGTCCCGCCTGTCATATTGGTACACAGAATGGACAACATAATCACTTACTGCTTTGTATCTGAATATGGATAGTATAGACCCACCACCTACGAATTGTAGAGATAAAATAAATTCAAAAAGAATACCGACAAAGGCTAGCGGTGAGAAGTAAGAGAAAAATGGTGAGTGAAATCTAGTGGCATGCTGGGGGTGTCAAGCGGTTTAATAAAAATGGTGGCTTTGGGAGAAGGTTCCCTGCGTGGCAAATATATATATTACATATAGAACACAGTGCATGGAATACAAGAATGTTGCCCAAACTAAGAGAGAGATAAAGATGGACCGCACATGTAGTAAACATATGTTACCCTCAAAAAGGAGTATGTCCGCCCAATTGATGGAAGGCTGATTAATTCACAGAACTCCTAGGGGAAATGATGTTCTATACCTTTGCCCCTCATCCTCCTAGTTCACATGTTGAGGGTCACCCTAGTCCGTGTAGTTCTCGCCACCCCAGTTTAGGGTCCTCCTGAGTCTAATCCACATGGACCTTCTGATCCTGGTTCCACTTGGCGTGAACTGCCTGGTCTTTTCTATTTCTCCTAGTAAAACTAATATAGGGACTCTTATCCCTTCTAGCTCTAGTCCTTTCTGGTCGAGGTCCTTCTGGTCCTTTAGAATTTAGCACCATGGTCCTCCTTGAGTTGATCTCTGTGGTTCTGAACCTCCTGTCTCTAGTCCTCCTTTCCATTGCTCTCCTGGCACTGGTCCTCTTTTGTCTGTCCAGCTGGGTTTGCTGCTCTCAGCCCCGGGGTCTTTCTTATCCCTCTGGTCTTGGTCAATGCTCTCAAACCCTCCTAGACCTCTTTGTCTTGCTAGTCCAGGGTTTCTGTTCCTTCTACCCCTGGTCCTACTATTCCTCCAGGCCATGGTCCATTGGGTCCTGATACCCCTGTTCTACACCCTCCCAGTCACCCATATCTTTCTCACCCCTGGTCCTGGGCCCACTAGTCATGCTTCTTCTGGTCCTGTTCCTCCTTGCCCTTTTGTACCTGAAGGGGCCATTCATAAAATGAGATTAAATATGCATCTATGTTGGAAACACACTTTTCTGGGTGAATAGTCTGAAAAAGTGTGTTTGTTCAGCTGACAGCAAGTAAATAGAGACTTCCCTCATGCGTTGTCCAGATGATTTACCTACCTGTCTCCTCCTTTCACTTTCCCTGCTTCACTGGAGCCCTATTACTTTGACTTGCTGAATTTATTTCCATGCAATTGTCCCCAAAGCACTGTGCCAGATAGTACCGAATGCCTTATGCAAGTGTTCCTTCCCCTGTGGCCCAGATTCCACCTATCTCTCCATACTTTCTGTTTGCTGCTGCATGTTGGCTGCTGCAAGTTGCCAGGTCTTAAATATCAAGCAAGCAAAATCCCCCTTAGAAGGAAGCTCAAAACCAGAACAAGGCCTTCCATAAGAAGCACAAAATGATCACAGTCCTTAACAATCATCGAAAGGAGAACAATGAACATAAAAAAGCAATGTATTCTGATGAGTGAAGAAAACATTTATATAAGATGCATTGCAACTATACCTATTATTCTTTGCAGACAGCGAAATAATCATCGATTGCTGCACACAATATCTGTGTGCCATACACTGGAGCTTCTGAAAAAGAAGTTTGATTCCAATATTTATTTTTTAATATTATATTACAGTAAATGTTTTTATTTAAAATTGGCATGACCTTTTTAAACCCATAAACAGCATTATTTATGCATTTACAGTTGTACATACTTTTGTAAATTTAAATATGTACTTACTATCAAATGCTTCAATACTTTCCTGCACCCCGATTTAAAAGATGGCCAGCATATTACCATTGCCTGAGTCCTTTTTTTCTCCATGTCTAGCTAAATAAGAGTTTCCTTCAAATAGTTTATCTGTCCCTAGTACATGATCTCTATTATTTACCCGGTGGCCAGATAAACAGTGAAGTTTCATATATTCAGCCTATGGCTGGCTAAATAGTGAAAATTATGTACTATTTTGCCAGTCATAGGTTAAATGGCAGAGATTACGGGGCATATTATCAAGGGCCTTATCTCCGCTTTTTGGCTTTTAAAGCCAAAAAGCGGAGATAATGCTTTCGCCCTATTTACAAGGCAGTGCTAACATGCATTAGCGCATGTTAGCAGCCTTATTACCGACGCCTCGCTTTGCATCTCTAATGAGATGCAAAGTGGGCGTTTCCTACTAACACAACACGGGAATCAAGGAGTTACAGCACTACTCCCTATCACCAAGCTGGCCCAGGACACCAATTCCGACGTTAGAATCCGCGCTAACCGCGGATAACGCCGAAAGCTAACGTCTGCTAAAAAACAGACTTAGCTATACATATGATGGGAGGTGGATTCTATGGCTGAATCCACATCTCCCTATTAGCAAGGATTACCTGATCGCTTCCGTTGTAGCGCTGGATTTCCTGCAATGTGCGCGGATTTCGCCGCTATCGCCGGATTTAATATCGCTGGGGAGATATGCGTTGTTAATAACGCGATATCTCGGCGATTAAATCCGGCGATAGCCGGCGTTAAGCTAATCCGCGCTATGCCTGCTCAGCGATGTTTATCGCTATTCTTTGTTGATATGCCCCTATGTTCTATTTGGCCTGCAGCTGGTTATATAGCCACTTACTTGATTTAATTTTAATCATATAGAAAATGTGCAAGCAACGGTTTATTCAAATAAATTCCAGTTTCCGTCTTCAACATTCAATTCATAAAAGATGGGTATAAGCCCAAGTAAAAAGTTGTATCAATAGAAATGTACCTATTATTAAATGCCCATTATATCTTTGGAGAGCTCAAGAAAGGGTATATCTAATAACATCCAATGTGAAATATGACGTGCCTATGTAACAGCAGATTTCGACTATGTGCAGAGTAAAATTTAATTGAAGGTTAACCTAAACTGAAATTATTTAAGGCACACAATGTGGTAGAGAAGAAGACACAATTAAACTTATGTTGCCATTACACAAATCTAATCTTTCAATAGATCATGAGCATAAGAATGATACCCAGCACAGTGTACACACTAATATTCCCAGTAGTCTAGTTGACATGGGAATTACCATTAAGGGCAGTAGTTATAGTTCCTTTTGATGGAAAACCAACTTACACCCCAACACTTACATTTGATGCCATTGATACCTTTCAAGACACAGTCATTAATGATCTTTAAAAGCTCAAATGAGATCACGTGATAGGAAGAAAGGAAATTTTGAAAAAGTGTTTAAAACCAATGATCAAATAAGTGTGGAACTAACTTTTGATGTGGGAAACTACCACCGGCACATGCAGTTTGCAAGTTAAATCCAATTCTGATATCTAAACTTTCATGCATGCAAATCTGTAAAATGGTCCAAACGTTTTGGCAACTGAAAGTTTTGACCGACCTCTTAAACATGTATCTACTCTTTTCAGGTCTGCATGAAACATGGGATTCCCACACAGAAAACTAAACATGTACATTCCTGACAAATTTTATGCAGATTTGTCAAAGAGTATCAAAAATATTAGAAAATGAGCACTATATGCCTCCATCCTTTAACTATGGCTGCCCCTTAATTATTCAACATATTAGAAGTATGTTAAAAAAATCAAGGGGCAGATTTACAAGCCCCTTACGCCACTTTTGCGCCGCCGTTGCGTCACTTTTGTGACGCAGCGGCGGCGCAAATCATGCGCCATGCTGCGGGGATTTACAACGTGACGCATCTAGGGAGATGCGTCACGTTGTAAAGCCCTGCGCCACATGAAACCTGCGTCAGGTTTCATGTGGGCGTGCCGGCGCAGGGGGGCGTTCCTGCGCAAGGAAGCCCCGTAAAAGTGACGCAGTGAAATCTACAAGATTTCACGGAGTCACTTTACGTCCCTGCTGCGTCAAATCCTTACGCCTGCTTCAAGCAGGCGTAAGGAGTGACGCAGCATGTTAGGTATAGGGCACCCCTGAGCAGTACTGGAGGTACGTCGCACTTGCGACACGACTCCAGTACTGCGCCACCCTTCCGCCGACAGATGCGTCACGCATCTGTTTATCCTTGCGCCATGATGCGCCGCATTGTAAATGCGGCGCATCTGTGGTGGCGCAAGGGTAAACTTGAGTCACGCATTTTCCCTGGCGCATCCCTGCTGATTTGCAGGAATGCGCCAGGGAACGTAAATCTGCCCCCAAGTGTTTGCTAATTTTGCACAGAAATATGAATGACCATAAAGTTATGGACAAATTTAAGTAATTTTGACCTCCTCATATTAACTTACCCCCCAATGGATCTAACATTGAGATTAATTCAGCAAGGGAAATGAGGGAAGCGGTGACCCAAAAATAGCAGCTGCCATGATGTCCTGAGCAGCGGCAGATTTAATACTGGGACCGCTAGCATCGAGAAACCCTTACTAGTGGCCCAGTAGTGGAAAGACAAAGCAGTGGCAGCAAAATGGGCTCACAAGCCGGATGATATTTTCAGCATCCAAGAAAGAGAATTCATGGGAAGCAGACTACGGAAAATAGCTAATTGCTCATACAAAAGAAATCAAATACCAACTGTAACAAGATAGACCATAATTACACCAGGGGAAATGGAAAAATGGCACTACTGATTAACAGTAACAACTCTGGACTTCCTGATAACTGAACGTATAGGAATATTAGCAGTGGTAATGGAGGTTAGGCCAATGAGATCACATGAATACAGAAACGTGAAAGCAAAAGTGACACACTGTGGCAGCCTAGCGCAGGAAAGAAGATAGCAAGTTGAAAAACTGATACCTTCTACTCACTTATCTCCCCTGTTTTGAGGATACCCAGGACCAAATATTGGTCCTAAGGCAACTAATATTGTTCCTGACTTACCCTTCAGAACTATGATGAAATTGCTTTATTTGAGAAAACAAAAATATTGTTACTTTTTCCATGTTAACAAGTTTTGATTTGCAAAGTTGATTGTTATGAAGAAGGAAATCAGCAGCATCAGATACACCTGGCACAAAACATGTGACAAAGGAGCACATAGAAAATGTGAGAAGTTGGCCTGGCATATGCTGTCCACTAGTTCTAGTGGGCACCTTGCACCAGTCCAAACAACCCCTTATGGAGATAGGTTAAAGACAACCTTTAGTGAAAGCTATCCTAGTGGTAGCTATGGAGAGCAGCCTTCAGGCTAAGTCTTGAAGGAATGTAAAGCAGCTTGTTTTACCAGTCTATAATCTCTTGAGTGACCAAATGAAAGAGGACCACACCAGGTATATATATAAAATATATGTATTTAGTCTTAAACACACCCCTCTAGTCTCTTTATGAGGCTAGAGTTCGAAGTACATAAGTTACAAGTCAAATATCAGCAGTATTTAGCACAATACACGTTTGAGCACTAGGGGCATACCACACCATATACTAAAATAGTGGTATAAGAACCACGACTGAACTAGACACAAGGCCTAGAGCCTGTAGAAGTGCTTGGACCCCAAGGAACCACCCAAGGTAGTGACACAGGGGACCCACGCGGGACGCGTGCAGTGTGAGAACACAGCCGCGAGCCACCGTTGACTTCTATGGGGAAAGTCGCGGTTGGATTTTTAAAGAAAAGGGACACTTCGGAGAGGACTTCCAGTTAACCCCTTAAAACTTAAGAGTTTCTAGGGCCCACACCCACGTGAGTACCGAAATACTCGAGTTACCTCACCCAGGGAAGCCGGGTGCATACGTGTTAAAAGGTGTCGGGAATCGTCGTCATTTTCAATGGCGACTGCTGGAAAAGTGCTGCTGCCGTGGAGAAGATGAGTGTCCGGAGCGATCCAAGCCTGGATCGAGAAAAAGGAAGACCTGAAAGCAGAGGGGACAGAGTCTGGGTCACTAGCCAGTGACCAGGGGCACGATAGTCGAATGCCCTCCGATGTCGGGTGCTTCAGGTGAGTTGATGGGCGCCTTGACTCTTCAGCCACGAGGTTCAGGAAGTGTCAACGACAACCAAGAGCTGGATTCAAGCTGTCCCACAAAGTTTGTTGAGTGCTGCGGTGTTGGCGACCGGATTGGACCCAACAAGCCTTGGCAATGGCAAGTCATGGGGAAGTGAAGAAAAGACTGTGGTGCAGACCAGCAAGGTTTGAGGGACTCACCCAGTGAAGGTAAGTCAGGGCAAGTCTGAAGCAACCAGAAAAGCCCAAGCAGTTAAAGAGTTGCCTTCGTGGAGACCCACTAGCCAACGGACTAGAGATCGCAAAGGAGCCTCAAGCGGTCGCACTTGCAGCTGGTCCACGGGACACTCGTGGAGTGTAGGCCAGTGATCTTCACTGCAGTTGGTGCTCGGGGCTAGGGCTACTCATAACCCAAAGTACAGCTTCGAGAGATGTCAGAAAGTTGATGCACTTGCAAATGTGCTTGGTGTCCAGGGGTCATGGTTCCAAGTTACCCACGACAGCTACGGGCATCAGCTTTGCTGGGGACTCAGGGCAGCCTCGGGGAAGTCTGGAAATCTACCTCTGGTGATGCAAAGACTTTGGCGTCCGGCGGGAGCTTCAGCGATGCAGACCGGACAGATGCTTTGTTGGTGCCTGCCAAGCAGGGGAGTCACTCCTTGACCCCAAGGGAGATTCTTCAGTCCTCTAATCTTGATGTAGAGCGTCGAAGGTCCAGGATTCAGCTTCAGAGTTTTGTCCAGGGATATCTAAAGTCCTAAGGACTGTGGTCCCATACTTATACTAAGTTAGGGGGTTGGACATACTCTGGGGACCCACCTATGGGAGGGTCAGGGAAGAGGGGTGGTTACACCCATTCCCTTTGTCCAGTTTCGCACCAGAGCAGGGGCAGGTAGCCCCTGCAACCGGTTTGAACTGGACTATGCACAGGGACACCAAATGTGCCCCCAGTGCAGGACTTCAAAGCACCAGAGAGTGCTTCCGCCCAGCCCCAATACACACTATCCTGTCTGATGAGGTGGTTACACCTCCCTTCGACAGGAAACCTTTTGTCCAGGCCTCCCCTGCCGGAGTTTCGGTCAGCAGCAGGAGGCCAGACCCATGTCTGTGGCAGCGGCATCCATTTTGTGATGCCAGGGCTCTGAAAAGTTAATACCGGGTATGCCGGTGTGTACATGTCTCTCCCTCTAGAAAGGTGGAATGCTACCCCCGCCGCCAGAACTGGCGGGGGGTAGTATTCCAAGATGTTTGACACCAAACACGACATGTTTCCGTGCAGCCATCCCAAAGTTAGCATTTAACGCGAGGTTATAATGCACTTAAGAGTATATGGTCAGGCTGCACCACAAACAGCACCAGAAGATTGACTCCGAACGCTGCAGAGGGGCTCTGCTCATGCAGGGGCACCCTCTCACATAAAAACCAAGCACTCTGCCTTCAGGATTGTTAAGGCCTGCCATAGGAGTGACTTATAGGTTTATATGTGTGTGCAATGGTAGTGATATAGGTAGCCTATACCACAGTAAGGGGTGCATGCACCACCTTACCCAGGCTGCAGTAGCAGACCTGTGGTGTCATTTTGGAGGGCCTTCCAGGGGTGGCACAATACATTCTTCAGCCCCTGGTAGGCCTCTTGGGTGTCTATGCCCTTTGGTACATAGTATACCATATACTAGGGACTTATAAGGGCACCCCAGAATCCAATCTGGGATGTACCTAAAGTACATGGAATCAATTTAGAGAGGATGCAGCTAGGCTGGGGTCCTGAATAGCAGGGCCCCAGCCAGACTAAAGTCGAAAAACAGTGATACACCAGCAAAAAGTGGGGGTAACCATAAGAGGCAGATCCTACTCTCCTACACAACACCCCCCCCCCCAAACGCAGGGACATTAAACTAACCTTGACCAGTTAAGTCTTCATGTTCTAAGTGGAAATATCTGGAGAGTCCATCTGCATTGGCATGGTTACTCCCAGGTCTATGTTCCACTGTATAGTCCATCCTCTGTAGGGAAATGGACCACCTCAAAAGTTTGGGGTTTTCACCCTTCATCTGTTTTAGCCATGAGGGGCTTGTGGTCTGTTTGAACAAGGAAGTGAGTGCCAAACAAGTATGGCCTCAGCTTCTTCAGAGCCCAAACCACAGCAAAGGCCTCCCTCTCTATGGCTGACCAACGTTTCTCTCTGGGAGTCAGCCTTCTGCTAATAAAAGCTACTGGCTGATCCTGACCTTCATCATTCAACTGTGACAGTACAGCCCCTACCCCCAACTCAGATGCATCTGTTTTCACAATGAACTTTTTGGAGTAATCAGGACTTTGCAGAATGGGAGCAGTGCACATGGCCTGCTTCAGGTCATCAAATGCCTTTTGACAGCTAACTGTCCACTGAACCTTTTGGGCATTTTCTTAGAGGTGAAGTCATTCAGGGGTGTCACTATTGATCCATACCCCTTGACAAATCTTCTGTAGTACCCAGTCAGGCCTAAAAAGGCTCTCACCTGAGTCTGGGTAGTTGGAGCAGCCCAGTCCATGATGGTCTGGATCTTGCTCTGCAATGGTTGAACCTGGCCTCCACCCACAAGGTGGCCCAGGTACACAACCTGACTCTGCCCTATCTGACACTTTGTGGCCTTGATAGTTAGGCCTGCCTTCTGCAGGGCCTCCAAAACATTTCTGAGGTGGACCAGGTGATCCTCCCAGGTGGAGCTAAAGACAGCAATATCATCTAGATATGCTGCACTATAGGCTTCCAGACCTGTAAGGACTGTGTTCACCAACCTCTGAAAAGTGGCAGGTGCATTTTTCAAACCAAAGGGCATCACCACAAATTGGTAAAGCCCACCAGGGGTAGAAAATGCAGTTTTTGGCTTTGCATCATCAGCTAGTCTGATCTGCCAGTAGCCAGCTGTTAGGTCAAATGTGCTTAGATACTTGGCTGAGGTCAAAGTGTCTATTAGCTCATCTGCCCTGGGGATTGGATGGGCATCAGTCCTAGTGACTGCATTGAGGCCTCTGTAGTCCACACAAAACCTCATCTCTCTCTTACCATCTTTTGTGTGAGGTTTTGGCACCAGGACCACTGGACTAGCCCAAGGGCTATCTGAAGGTTCAATGACACCCAGTTCCAACATTTTCTGGACTTCTGTCCTGATACAGTCCTTGACCTGGTCAGGTTGCCTGTAAATCTTACTTTTAACAGGCAGACTGTCCCCAGTGTCCACTTCATGAGTGCACCAGGTGGTCTGACTTGGAGTCAGAGAGAACATGTGTCTGAACTGATTGAGCACCTGTCTACAATCAGTTTGCTGCTGGGCAGTGAGGCTACCTGCCAAGGCTACACCATCCACTGACCCATCATCAGGGTTCTGAGAGAGCAGGTCAGGGAGAGGGTCACTCTCCTCCTCCTGGCCCTCATCAATTGCCATGAGCAAGCCCATGTCAGCCCTGTCCACATATGGCTTCATCCTGTTGACATGGAGCACCATGTGGGGGCTCCTGGGAGTTCCCAGGTCTACCAGATAGGTAACCTCTCCCTTCTGTTCAACAATTGTATGGGGGCCACTCCACTTGTCTTGGAGGGCTGCTGGGGCCACTGGCTCCAGCACCCACACCTTCTGTCCTGGCTGGTAAACAGTCAGCACAGCCTTTGGTCATGCCAGGCTTTCTGTAATTCCTGGCTAGCCTCAAGGTTTTTGGTTGCCTTTTCATATACTCAGCCATCCGGGAGCGGAGACCAAGTACATAGTCCACTATGTCCTGTTTGGGGGGTTTGAGAGGTAACTCCCAACCTTCCTTCACCAGACACAATGGACCCCTAACAGGATGGCCAAACAAAAGTTTAAAAGGGCTGTAGCCAACCCCCTTCTGAGGCACCTCCCTGTATGCAAATAAAAGGCAGGGCAAGAGTATGTCCCATCTTCGCCTAAGCTTTTCTGGGAGCCCTTTAATCATGCCCTTCAAGGTTTTGTTGAATCTCTCAACTAAACCATTGCATTGTGGGTGATAGGGTGTGGTGAACTTATAAGTCACTCCACACTCCTTCCACATTGCAGTCAAGTAACTGGACATAAAGTTTGACCTCTGTCAGATACTACCTCCTTAGGAAAGCCCACTCTTGAGAAAATTCCCAGGAGGGCCCTTGCCACCACAGGAGCTGTAGTGGTCCTAAGGGGAATGGCTTCTGGGTACCTGGTGGCATGGTCCACCACCACCAGGATAAACCTGTGCCCAGATGCTGTTTGGGGATCCATGGGACCAACTATGTCAATCCCCACCCTCTCAAAGGGAACCCCCACCACAGGTAGTGGTATCAGGGGGGCCTTTGTGGTGCCACCTGCCTTCCCACTGGCTTGGCAGGTTACACAGGAGCGACAAAACTCCTTGGTGTCTTCAGAAATGTGGGGCCAGTGAAAGTGAGGGACAATTCTGTCCCAAGTCTTGTTCTGGCCCAGGTGACCTGCTAAGGGAATTTCATGGGCTAGTGTCAATAGAAAGCCCCTGAACTTCAGAGGTATAACCAACCTCCTGGCTGCTCCAGGCTTGGGGTCTCTACTCTCTGAGTACAGGAGTCCATCATCCCAATATATCTTATGGGTGCCACTAGCATTCCCAGCAGCCTCAGCAGCAGCCTGCTGTCGGAGGGGTTCAAGAGAGGGGCAGTTCAGCTGCTCCTGGCTCAGATCTGCCCTGGAAGGGCCCCCTGTCCCCAAGAACTCAACCTGATCAGGTTCAAGCTCCTCTGGGACAGTTCCTTCTTCAGGCCTGAGATCAGCTTCCTCAAAAGCCTGATCTTCCTCCTGAGCCAAGGGGGAAGGCACTGCCTTAACCCTACTGCTCCTTCTCTTGGGAGGCACCTGGTCCATTATTCCAGAATCCAGGGCCTGTTCAGCTTTTGACATTTTTGCCTGTGACCTTGTCACAGCAAAGACATGTGCAGGGATCCCTAGCATTTCTGCATGTTTCCTGAGCTCCACCTCTGCCCAAGCTGAGGTTTCAGGATCATTGCCAAGCAAGCATTCAACTGGTAGGTCTTCACTCACCACAACCTTCTTAAGGCGAGTTACCCCTCCCCAGGAGAAGTTAACAACTGCCAGAGAATGGTCTGTTCTGACATTGCTAGCATTGGTCACTTGGTACAATTCACCAAGTATAATCTGCCCAGGATCCACAAGATCTTGTGTCACCATGGTGACACTTGCTCCTGTGTCCCTGAATGCCAAAGCCTCCCTTCCATTAATTAAAGGCTGCTGTCTGTATTTGCCCAAATTAGTGGGACTCACAAAGGGGGACATATCCATGCCCCCATCACAGACTAGGACAGCCTGAGTTGGCACTCTGACTAGGCCAGAGTCCATCTCAGTACCCAGGGTCAACCCTACTAAACCCTTATTCTGAGTGTTTCCACCACCACTTGTAGCTGGACTAGGGGGAACAGTTGCCTTAGGGGCAATGGTGGCTGGAGTGGAGTCTTTGGACTTGGTGCAATCACTGGTCCAGTGAGTCTTTTGCTTACAGACTTTGCACCATGGTTTCTTTTGGCCTTTTCCTTTATTAGACTGGGAATCCCCACCTGAAGAAGATTTTTGGGGGCCTTGCGAAGACTTCTGGTCTTTACCCTTCTCCCCACCCTTATCAGAGTTTTTGGAATCTTGCTTCTTCTGGTCACCACCTTGGTTCTGTACTTTCTGCTTCACCCTGGTTCTGACCCATTTGTCTGCCTTCTTTACCAATTCTTGGGGAGAGGTCAGATCAGAGTCAACCAGGTACTGATGTAGCAACTGATTCTGACAGTTATTAAGAATCTGCTCCCTCATGATTAAATTATAAAATCCTTTGAAGTCACACACCTTACTGCCCAGTAACCAGCCTTCCAGAGCCTTGGTAGCACAATCTACAAAGTCTACCCAGTCCTGTGTCTGTGCCTTTTGGGTATCTCTGAACTTTAACCTGTATGGCTCAGTGGTTAGGCCAAACCCATCTATTAGGGCACTCTTCAGGACTTGATAATCATCAGCATCCTCTTCTCTTACAGTGAGGAGCTTGTCTCTACCTTTGTCTGCAAAGGAGAGCCACAAGATTGCTGCCCACTGCTCCTGAGGGACCCTCTGTACTTTACAGGCCCTCTCCAGTGCAGTAATCCATTTGTGGATGTCATCCCCACTCTGGTAGGGAGGGACTATCTTGCTCACGTTTCTATGGTCATAAGACCTTTCCCTACCACTAGGGAAGTTGCTGCCACCATGGGACTCTAGTCCCAACTTTCTTCTTTGTCTATAAAGCTCTAGGGACTCCCTGTCGATAGCCAACTGCTCTTTTCTGATTCTCAACTGAGCTTCCTCATACTTGAGCAGTCTCTCTTTCCTTTCATGAGAGGATTCCCTCCTATGAGAAGAAACAGAGGTCCCTACTGAGGTGTCAGAATGGTTAGACTCCTGAGAAGGAGATCTGCACCTTCTAGGCACACTCACAACTCTTCCTGGTGGGACAAAGGGGAGGTCATTCTGATCCTCCTCCTCATCTGCAGGAGGAGCTGCATTTTCCAGGGCAAGGTCATTGTCACCTTCTTGGCCAGTTTCAGAGGTCAGGTCCTGGGTATTTTCACCCCTGGCCCCTTCCTCATCTTCTGCCCCACCCTCTCTGCCTACCCTTGCAGACCCTATTGGTCTTCTGAGGTCATCTAGCAGAAGCATCTCCATGAGACGTTGGGTGTTGGCACTTTTGCTTGTCTTCAGCTTCCTAATCTTGCACAACTCTCTCAATTCCAAGAATGGGAGGCTGTCATATTTGGATGGCAGGAGCCCACTGATTCCTGGCAGTGAAGACATTACTAGTGAGGTGTGGTGTATGCACTACCTACTCTAGTGTGGCTTACTAAACTCTCTTGAGTTGTAGAAAGGGTGTGCTAAGCTCTTGACACACAACTCTAAGTTCAGTAGAACTCACTGTATTTCTAAGCTTGAATTTATATGTACCTTAGGTACCCTTAGTGGTTTTCAGTTGATCTATTCAATTGAGATTATCTGGTAAAACAATAGCAAGCTGGAATCCCACACGCTGCGCACCAATGTGAGAAGTTGGCCTGGCATATGCTGTCCACTAGTTCTAGTGGGCACCTTGCACCAGTCCAAACAACCCCTTATGGAGATAGGTCAAAGACAACCTTTATTGAAAGCTATCCTAGTGGTAGCTATGGAGAGCAGCCTTCAGGCTAAGTCTTGAAGGAATGTAAAGCAGCTTGTTTTACCAGTCTATAATCTCTTGAGTGACCAAATAAAAGAGGACCACACCAGGTATATATATAAAATATATGTATTTAGTCTTAAACACACCCCTCTAGTCTCTTTATGAGGCTAGAGTTCGAAGTACATAAGTTACAAGTCAAATATCAGCAGTATTTAGCACAATACACGTTTGAGCCCTAGGGGCGTACCACACCATATACTAAAATAGTGGTATAAGAACCACGACTAAACTAGACACAAGGCCTAGAGCCTGTAGAAGTGCTTGGACCCCAAGGAACCACCCAAGGTAGTGACACAGGGGATCCACGGGGACGCGTGCAGTGTGAGAACACAGCCGCGAGCCACCGTTGACTTCTATGGGGAAAGTCGCGGTTGGATTTTTAAAGAAAAGGGACACTTCGGAGAGAACTTCCAGTTAACCCCTTAAAACTAAGAGTTTCTAGGGCCCACACCCACGTGAGTACCGAAATACTCAAGTTACCTCACCCAGGGAAGCCGGGTGCATACGTGTTAAAAGGTGTCGGGAATCGTCGTCGTTTTCAATGGCGACCGCTGGAAAAGTGCTGCTGCCCTAGAGAAGAAGAGTGTCCGGAGCAATCCAAGCATGGATCGAGGAAAAGGAAGACCTGAAAGCAGAGGGGACAGAGTCTGGGTCACTAGCCAGTGACCAGGGGCACGATAGTCGAATGCCCTCCGATGTCGGGTGCTTCAGGTGAGTTGATGGGCGCCTTGACTCTTCAGCCACAAGGTCCAGGAGGTGTCGACGACAACCAGGAGCTGGATTCGAGCTGTCCCACAAAGTTTGTCGAGTGCTGCGGTGTTGGCGACCAGATTGGACCCAACAAGCCTTGGCAACGGCAAGTCACAGGGAAGTAAAGAAAAGGCTGCGGTGCAGACCAGCAAGGTGTGAGTGACTCCCCCAGTGAAGGTAAGTCAGGGCAAGTCTGGAGCAACCAGAAAAGCCCAAGCAGTTAAAGAGTTGCCTTCGTGGGGACCCACTAGCCAATAGACTAGAGATCGTGAAGGAGCCTCAAGTGGTCGTACTTGGAGATGGCCCACGGGACACTTGTGGAGTATAGGCCAGTGATCTTCGCTGCAGTTGGTGCTCGGGGCTAGGGCTACTTGGATCCTAAAGCACAGCTTCAAGAGATGTCAGGAAGTTGATGTACTTGCAAATGTGCTTGGTGTCTAGGGGTCATGGTTCCACGTTACCCACGACAGCTATGGGCCTCAGCTTTGCTGGGGACTCAGGGCACCCTCGGGGAAGTCTGGAAATCTGCCTCTGGTGATGCAAAGACTTCGGCGTTTGGCGGGAGCTTCAGCGATGCAGACTGGACAGATGCTTTGTTGGTGACTGCCAAGCAGGGGAGTCACTCCTTGACCCCAAGGGAGATTCTTCAGTCCTCTAATCATGATGTAGAGCGTCGAAGGTCCAGGATTCAGCTTCAGAGTTTCGTCCAGGGATATCTAAAGTCCTAAGGACTGGGGTCCCATACTTATACTAAGTTAGGGGGTTGGACATACTCTGGGGACCCACCTATGGGAGGGTCAGGGAAGAGGGGTGGTTACACCCATTCCCTTTGTCCAGTTTCGCGCCCGAGCAGGGGCAGGTAGCCCCTGCAACCGGTTTGAACTGGACTATGCACAGGGACACCAAATGTGCCCCCAGTGCAGGACTTCAAAGCACCAGAGAGTGCTCCCGCCCAGCCCCAATACACACTATCCTGTCTGGGGAGGTGGTTACACCTCCCTTCGACAGGAAACCTATTGTCCAGGCCTCTCCTGCCGGAGTTTCGGTCAGCAGCAGGAGGCCAGTCCCGTGTCTGTGGCAGGGGCATCCATTTTGTGATGCCAGGGCTCTGAAAAGTTAATACCGGGTATGCCGGTGTGTACATGTCTCTCCCTCTAGAAGGGTGGAATGCTACCCCTGCCGCCGGAGGGGGGGGGGGTAGTATTCCAAGATATTTGACACCAAACACGACATGTTTCCGTGCAGCCATCCCAAAGTTAGCATTTAACGCGAGGTTATAATGCACTTAAGAGTATATGGTCAGATTGCACCACAAACAGCACCAGAGGATTGACTCCAAACGCTGCAGAGGGGCTCTGCTCATGCAGGGGCACCCTCTCACATAAAAACCAAGCACTCTGCCTTCAGGATTGTTAAGGCCTGCCATAGGAGTGACTTATAGGTTTATATGTGTGTGCAATGGTAGTGATATAGGTAGCCTATACCACAGTAAGGGGTGCATGCACCACCTTACCCAGGCTGCAGTAGCAGACCTGTGGTGTCATTTTGGAGGGCCTTCCAGGGGTGGCACAAGACATGCTTCAGCCCCTGGTAGGCCTCTGGGGTGTTTATGCCCTTTGGTACATAGTATACCATATACTAGGGACTTATAAGGGCACACCAGAATCCAATCTGGGATGAACCTAAAGTACATGGAATCAATTTAGAGAGGAAGCAGCTAGGCTGGGGTCCTGAATAGCAGGGCCCCAGCCAGACTAAAGTCGAAAAACAGTGATACACCAGCAAAAAGTGGGGGTAACCATAAGAGGCAGATCCTACTCTCCTACAAAAAGGATTTCACACTTTTTTATAGGATAAGAAAAGTTTAAACTACTTTTGATGAATGTGAGAGGGCTGACCACCCCAAATAAAAGATAGAGGCTGTGGAATCATTTGAAAGAAACATAGAAACTCATCTGGAGCGGAATTGCTTCCAACGATTCACCCCGCCTAAAGATAACGGTTGGAAGGGGTGGATGGATAGAGCACAGCCTAGCCAAGAGTGTCATTAAGTAGGTGAAAGAGATACAATGGTTGAAGCACTATAATATGAAACCTTTGTTCCAGATTGTGTAGCATCCTACCCAGCCTGGGCACCCGCCAATGACTACACCACACACAGTTTGGTAATACACGTCTTTATTCATCTGCATGTAACCGCAAACTTAGCATTCTAAACCTGCATTCAATTCACTATGCTCTAATACTTACATCACAGTTCGACAGTGTCCATCAGGAGCCAAAAGGGTTCTGTCATTTCTAATTCATATTAAAAAAATAAATATATATATATAGTTTAGTTCTCCAATACCCACAGAGAAGGAGAGAGGCACACGACTGCAAGCATCCAATCCGTTTATTTTCACCAGGACATAACACAAAGAGTGCCTCACCGACGCATTTCGGTCACCTGACCTTATTCATGGGTGTAACCGGCAAATCAACTTGTCATGTGACTCTTGGCCTTTAAACCAATGGCACTTCTGAAACGCCAGCCAATCGGAGTTGCAATGATGCATTGTGGTTATTATAGTCTAAGATAGAAAATCAGAAACAATCATGTTTTAGCAATCCGACTGGAATATATCTTTTGGTATAAATATCACAGTTCTTGTAATTAATTTCAGTCAATTCCCTTTGGTCATGTCCATAAAACAATCACTTTGCTTGCTGTCCCATGTATAGCCCTACTCCAAAGGCGAACACGGGCCCTCTACGCAGTAGAATCCGCGGCAGCACAAGTCACCTCCAATCCTCCAGGTGACACAGTGCCAAAAGATATATTCCAGTCGGATTGCTAAAACATGATTGTTTCTGATTTTCTATTTTAGACTATAATGTTTGTTTACAGAGGCGTTTGGATAAGCTCATTCTGCTGTATGTTGTGTACAGTTGTGCGAAAGGATTCTGGATTTCTGATTTATGTTATAGCGCTTAGAGACCTTCTGGTGATTGGCGCTCTATAAATATAAGTTAACATAACATAACATTCCTGAATCCACAGCTATCTCCAGAATGGAAGACTTAGTCGAAACTATGCTGCGAGACCTCTTCGGCTCAGACCTGTCGCCGGTCTTCATTGTCGAAAGAGCCCACAGTTCGCTGGGGCCGCGACCTCCACCGGGGCCCCCCCATGGCCCATCGTGGCACGCCTATTAAATTATAAAGATCGCAACATCATCTTGCGACAGGCCAGGGAGCGGGGTCACATCCAATACAAGGGAGATGCCATATCTTTCTTCCCGGATTTCACCTTAGTGGTGCAGGCCACTCGCCGTGAGTTCCTACCGGCGAAGCAACTTCTGCAAAAAAACAATATCAAGTATGCCATGCTTTATCCAGCAAAGCTCAAAATCACCCTAAACGGCAAGGCAATTCATTTTACAGACCCGAAACTGGCTCTTAAATTCACCAAACAACAGGCCCAAAAAGAACATTTGTTGAGGGGTTGTTACCTCAAGTTTATTGTTAGTACTAAAACTGTTGGCACATCAACTAATTTTCACACAATCTTACACAGGGCAGGCAATAGCACACTGACACACCACAAATATAACCGCAAAACCATAACTCCTTTAATCGTGAATGGATAAAAGGGCCACGGTCAAACTAATATCCTGGAACATAAGGGGGCTTAACGATGCAAGAAAGATACATCTAGTGCATGCTTATTTAGATAGACACGCCATAGACATTTGTATACTCCAAGAAACCCACCTCTCAAGCAATACACTACCGACCCTACTCACCCGTGGATGGGGGACCACATACGTCTCCTCTTATTCTAACTATGCAAGGGGGGTGTGCATTTTAATCCGCAGAGACCTGGCCTGGTCCACAGACCAATACATATATGACACCGAAGGGCGCTATATTATCCTAGCAGGAAAGCTCCATAACCATCCTGTCACCTTTTCCACCGTTTACGGTCCAAACACAGACGATCCGGCATTTTTCACCAGTGTCTGGCAACGGATCGTCAACACCACCCCACAAACGGTGCTCTGGTGCGTAGACTTCAATGTCCCACTGATAGATGACATGGATTGGGCCGGGAGCTCCAGAAGACCTCATCCACAAGCGGCATCCACACTCGCGACAATTATCACTGACAACCACCTCTTGAATATATGGCGCGATGCACACCCCAACACGTGCGAGGGTACCTGCTTTTCCCTACAACACGGAGCATGGTCAAGAATCGATTATTGGCTAGTGTCCAAAACTCTGCTCCCCTGGAGCCCCACAGTGTCTCATCTACCCCACACCCTCTCAGATCATGCACCGGTCCTACTGACTCTCTACCCTCCACACGCACCAACACGCGCGTTCACCTGGCGATTACCCCAGAATGGGCTTAGAGATCAAGTTTTTAGAGAGGAGACACGCGTTGCCATCGAGGAATACTTTGCGCAGAACACTGGGTCAGTAAGTTCCCCCGCCGCACTTTGGGCTGCCTTCAAGGTGGTTATCCGTGATGTGTGCATAGCCAAGCAACACAGGGTGCTCAAAGCCATCCGAGGAACACTCTCTACTCTTGAATCTGAGATTTCTGCACTCGAGACTCAATTTCATCACTCTGATGACCCCAAGATATTAGCTGACATCCGTAGTAAATTGACGGCATATCAGGAGGAAGCAGCAAGGGAAGTCATATTCCTAGGTAGAGAAACACAAGCGCGGAGATATGGTGAAGGCGACCGCCAGGGTAGGACACTCGCCAGGTTGCTCCAGAACCCACGGGTGTCTTCTTACATTACAGGCCTGGTAGACTCAGAGGGCCAACGCCTCTCCCACACCCCGACCTCATACACATTATGGTGGACTTCTTTACTCAATTATACTCTACTTCCCGGGAAGCTCCCCCCTCGGATTTACAAATGTACTTTGACTCCATCGAACTAGCGTGGCTCTCCAACTCCCACCGAGAATTTCTGGACTCCCCTATCACCGCTGAGGAGGTGCCGCAGGCCATTGCTGGCCTTTCCACGGACAAGCCCCCTGGCATGGACTGCCTGCACTGCCTGCATCTTTCTACAAAGAATACTCTGACATTTTAGTTCCCCAGTTGCTGGAGGTATACCGTGATGCGCTAGAAGTAGGCTCACTACCACCTTCCATGCGGGAAGCTGTGATCTTCACGCTCCTCAAGCCCGACAAGCCTGTGGAGCAGTGAGATTTTTACAGGCCCCTATCGCTTATCAACATCGATAATAAAATATTTGCGAAGGTACTAGTGAACAGGTTACAGCTGCTGCTGCCAGTAATGATCAGTCCAGGTTTATACCGGGCCGCTCTACAGCACACAACCTCCGGACCATGTTCGCGGTAATGCATTACCTGCACCCTCACACAACAGCACTTGCAACCTTACTCGACGCAACTAAAGCATTTGATACATTGGAATGGGGCTTCCTGTTCCCCCTCCTTGCCGGAATGGGCCTCGGTTCCATCTTCCTTGCACAAATGCGTCTCCTATATACACTACCCATCGCCCGAATAAGGCTAAATGGGCAGATATCAGAACCTTTCCCGGTCAGCAGGGGCACACGACAGGGGTGCCCCCTCTCACCCCTGCTTTTCGCCATTGCAATGGAGCCCCTTGCTGCACACATTCGACAACATCACGCGAACCGAGGGGTGGGATTCACAACCCGAAGTCTCACTGTGTCCCTATATGCGGATGACGTTACACTTTACGTAATTCAACCGGAACACAACTTATCCCCTCTAATACGCGAACACTTTCGCTTCGGCGGCTTGTCTGGAGTCCAGATTAACTGGAGTAAATCAATACTCTTTCCACTAACGGAAGCCACAATCCCATTCCCTGTAGAGTACCCTCTTCAGTGGGCAACAGGGGCAGTTAAATATCTAGGAATACACATCAGCAGAGACTTGACCGAGCTGAGGCAATCCAATTTTGGCAAGGCGATGGCATGGTTTGAGGAGCGCATCCCTATGTGGATGAAGCTACCTTTATCTCTGGCGGGCCGAATCGCCATTGCAAAGATGATGGTTCTGCCAAAGTTTCTTTATCTATTCATAAACATTCCCACCCCCATCACCCAGGCCTTTTTCAAACAACTTAGGTCGAACCTTATTGCATTGGTGTGGGCAGGGAAACAACCACAGATTAAATATGAATTGCTGACCCTGCCACAGCTTCAGGGAGGGTTAGGTGCACCAGATTTGCAGCTATACCGCTTTGTGCCCAGGCACACTTCCTACATTACTGGACGCATCCCACGCCATTTCAGCCACACGCCGCAGTAGAGATAGACGCGGTCTCACCTTGTCCTCTCTCCACCGCCCTATTTGCCCCATATAGAAGGCCTGTTTCTGAAATAGACACTCCACAATGTATGAGATGGGCATGGATTGGGCTGGCGCGGTGCGCGGGTGTTTCTCTACTTTACGCCCCGTCAGTCCCGATAAGGAAACACCCCTTAATACACTCTCTACAGGACGGTGGCGCCTGCGGCCAAGCGGACAGGCTCAATATGCACACCTTTGCTGATCTCTTTCCAGGGGATCTATTTTGTGGCCCACTGGCGGCACCTACAGCACCGCTGGACACATTTCTATACTACTAACTGTGAGCGATGTGCCGAGAGCTCTTCCCAACATTCCCAGCGCCCCCGGCGACCCTTCCCGCACTAGAATACACCTACACCACCACCTCATTGCGGAAACTCATCACATCACTGTATCAAAGTATGCAAAATACCTCGCCTGTAACACAAACACCAGCTTGAGAGGCCTAGGGGAAGATCTCGCTCTTCCACTCACAGACGCACAATGGTCGTTTTGTTGCGGCCAGCTCCAATTACTGTCCCCGAACTACAGGCTGCGTCTTATTCATTTTAATTTTTTACACCGCACCTACCACACCCCAGTGTTATTGCACAAAATGGGCTTATCACTAGACTCTCAATGCACACATTGCCATGCAGATGCAGCAGATTTCATTCATCTTGCCTGGCAGTGCCAAGCAGCAGCAGCGCACTGGGTGGAGATCTTCCGGGTGGTAGGGGAAATCATACAACTACAGCTGGCTCCCTCTCCCCTAATTGGACTATTGGGACACGTGGCAGAGATACCCAAAAGCTCTCGCAGATTCACCGCTTTGCTATTACTCCTCGCCAAACGCAGGGTCGCAATGTGCTGGGGTGGCACCCTGGCGCCCAAACCGAGAGACTGGATAAAAGAAATAGCTTACTGTCATGAACAGTTATCTAGCTACTGGGACTTGATGCCTTCGAGATCTCGGCCCTGTGACATTTGGGAACCTTTTCTCAGTTATACACGCAAACAGGACTCAACCAGTAACTCACAAGATCTCCCTTAGATACGTGATCAAAATGGATGTCCCTTGCCTTTGTGCTCATGTTGTATAAGGTGTTGCCAATACACAAAATGCCAACTGTGAAAATGCACTGTTTAATAAATGTTATGCAGCAAAAAAAAAAAAAAAAAAGATGATGAATGTGCTGGTTCCAAGATTGATGCGTAATAATGCCCTTTAATTTTAACATGTCACTATCTTGAATCATGGCTGTGACAATTTGTTCCAACGAAATGGCATCTGGTGTGCTTGATTTCACAATTAAATTTATGTAGGATTCAGCCGTCTTGGAAGGGGTACCATGGCACTGTGGAGGCACTCATGAAAAGTAGTCTGCAGGGTTTTGATTTTTGCTTGGACAGTGCACACTTGTGTATTTGTATTCTTGTAATCGTAGACCCCAACGTTCAATGGAAGGACGCATATTGGCCTTTGGATTGCCAAAGATGTTGAACAATGTTTGATGATCTGTCACAAGAGTAAAAGGCATTCCATATAAGCATATGTGCAAATGTTCACAAGCCCACACAACAGCTAAACTTTTTCTCAGGTTGTGAATAAGCACATTCAGTTTGGGACAAACGTCTGCTTGCATATGCCACAATATGTCTTCAACCATTTGGGTGTCTGCTGTGCTGTGTCCGACTGGGCTAGCGTCAGCAACAACCTCAGTATGAAACTTTGGATCAAAGAATGCCATTTCAGTAACGTTTTCAAAAGCTTGTTTGATTTTCTTGAAGCTTTGCTCGCATTTATGTGACCAATAAAGTGAAACATTCTTTTTTTCACAGTCTTTCATCGGAGCACTTATGGTGACAAAGCCTTGTATGTATCTAGAACAGTACTTGACCATGCCAAGGAATGAACGTAACATGTCCAACATGCCATAAAAGAGGCCCTACGTCTTTACAGTTATGAAATTGTTGTGAAGGGTTAGGACTGAAGAAATGGAAAACATTGGCTTTTAGATCACATACTGATGGAGTGATCAAAAGGGGTTGCTAAGCAGCCCAGAGGCAGGTGCTCTTAAATTATATCTCCTTAGAGATCCCTCTAAATTCACTTTGCTTTCACACTAGCGCAAGAAAACCATCAGCCCTGCCAATTTCAGAAGCCCACTACTTAAATGGAACTGCAAACCAAATCATGACCTCTCCTCCTGACCCAATAGATTAGTCAGCAACTTATCTAACAACAACATCTTTTCCCTTCTCGCCAGCTATAACCAGGCATCTATCAAACACTCCATACCCCAGGGAAAAATCAGACAAACATCACTCACCCTCATAGGGATCCCCATCCCATCTCAACGTCCATCACTAAATATAACCGTAAACTTGTCCCCATATCTCATCTACCCACAACTGTTACCAAAACCAACTAAAAATGAGCATTGCTGATCTGCAGTGAGGCATGCTGCTGACATTGCTGTCCTTATCCTCACTCATGACCTCCTACTACTCACTGAAACTTGGCTTAATGACTTCTCATCCCCCATAATGGACCTATTAGTCATTCCTAGCTATGACATTATTCGCGTGGATCATTCTGGCTGGGTGGGAGTATTGACTGTATTGACCGGAACAATCTCTTAATAAAAAACTCTCACTCAATCTCTGTCTTCATGCAAATATCTGGGGATCAATATCTCAACCAAAGACAACACAATGTGCATGATGCATGCAATCTACCACCCTACTGGTGATAATGACACATTCCTAGAACAAATCATGGAGATTTTCTCTACTAGCCGTAGTTCACATATTAATCAGATTTTTCTTGGTGACTTCAATATCCACTAGAATGACCAAACCCTGCAAATTCTTCCTCTACAACCTCAATCTGGTTCAAGTCTGGAACAGCCTGACGCACAACAGAGGGACCACCTTAGAGCTAATAAAAGCTAAGGCCCATACCATTCAAATAGTATCTATCCTACAATGCGACTGGACAGACCCCCACTGCATCATATTCTCTATAGCAGAAAGGGTAGTTATCTCTAAAGGCCAACCAGTGAAAGCCAAATGTTGGGCCAGAAACATCAGAAACATCAACCCTCTCATGCTATCTACCCTCAGTAGCAACATTCTTCCTCCACCCACAAACATATCAGACACACAAGACCTCACCGATCACTACATCAACTCCATGTCCAACATCATGGATGCCACTGTGCACAAACAATTGAAAAGAATCCAGATCAAAAAATGGAACCCCTGGTTCGATCACAGCCTTAATGACGAACACCACTCACTAAGAGCAGCAGAAATAACTTGGAGACTCTCTCCCTCTCAAACTCATCTCAATTTACTGAATTTAAAAAGGAAAGCCTACAAAAGGCATATCAGAAGATCCAAAGCATTTTCCTTCAAACAACAACTCAACATGACCGAAAACCATCTAAAAAAAACAGTTTGAACTTGTCAAAAATCAAACTAATAGGAAACTCAATCCTCTGTCTTCTGAGAATATATCTCTTCCCAGCTGCAATGTATTTGCCTCCTTCAATGAGAAAATGAAGCAAATTGACACCAAGCTCCAAACCGCTTTAGAGCTCTTATCTATCACCGCCCCATCTCATCATGATATCCCCTCCCCCAAACCAAAAAACAAAGCCTCCTGGTCCACCTTTAAGACTTTTGACGAATTGGACATCTCAAATTTACTATCCTCTCTGAAATACTCTAACCACTACAACAATCCCTTACCATCAAAAAGTCTCAACGAGATCAAACACTCTCTGCTTCCTCCATGGACCAAGATTATTAACACAAGGCTTCATACCAGATTGTCTAAAAAGTGGTCAGATGAACCCTATATTAAAAAAGCAACATTGACCACTCAGAACCCAACAATTACCACCCTATTTCCAACATCCCAACTCTAGCGAAACTCCTGGTAAAATGCATACATCAACAGCTATGCAATCACATAGATCAATTCCAACTCCTCGACTGATACCAATCTGGTTTCAGGACAGGCCAAAATACCAAAACTGCCCTGGTCTATATCGTTGACTCGACCCCTAAGACTCAACCAGAATGAATCCTGCCTATTAATCCTGCTTGATCTGTGAGCTGCATTTGACACCGTTAAACATGTGAACCTTTTGAACTTCTTAGAATGCAGGATGGGTCTATCCAGTACCGTGTTACAATGGTTCTCCTCATTCTTACACAACTCAAAGAGTTATGTTCAACCACGCTTTATCCATCCAGACCCCAGTCACGACTGGCATCCCCCAAGTCTCCTCACTCTCTCCTACCCTTTTCAGCTTGCTCATGGAACACCTGACTGAAATCCTCCAACTCTCTAACATCTCATATTATATGTACGCCGATGATTTGCAACTCTACTTAAAAATCGCCTCTCCAGATGACATCACTATCCTCAACAACACAATGACAAAAGCTCAACATTGGCTAACTTGTAACCACCCATAAAACTGAATTGCTCTTAATCTCTCCACCCAACCACACTCCAAACATCAAAGAATATCTTGCCGATCTTACAGCCTTGAACTGTTCCCCACACATCATAACTTCAGCTAAACCAGAGGCACCAACCACCAACCGCAGTTACTAAGGAAATTAAAACCTTTCATTATGACTGAAGATCTCAAGACAGCAGTACAAATGCTACTGTTCTCCATACTAGGTTACGGTACTGCCATCCTCATGGGTCTATCAAAATCAAAACTAGCCCCTCTGAAGGCAACTTTTAATGTGGCATTTTGACTCATCACATGCTAAAAAAAAGTGATCACATCACCGCAGATCTCAAGGCACTGAACTGGCTACCCTATGAGGCAAAGATACACCTACAAATTGCCTGCCTGACTCATAAAGCTCTTCACCACAAAACGCCAACTTATCTTGCCAAGAAACTCATCCTATCAGGCGAGAATAGAACTTTAGGAAGCACAGGTTCCCTTCTACTGAAGCCCTACAAATTAAAAAAAAAGAAAACCTACAAGCACTCCTTCTCCGGAATGGACCCCAAAATATGGAACACTCTTCCCCCTGTGCCAGATCCAACCGTTCAACTGCCATATTCAAACGAAGAATAAAACAACTACTAATGATCAGATACCTTCCCCAATGAAGATGCAACCTTTCCCCCTCCTGCTCATCGACAAAACTATCAGGCTGCATTTCAGGCCCTTCGTTACTAGGCCTGGGCAGAGCTCATGGAGTTTCACTATACAGAATTCCGCGGAGTTAGGGAAAACTCCGCTAAATTCTGCAGAGTTCCGCGATTGGGCAGAGTATTGCTCGGCCACAGCTAAACCTTGGGCTTTATACAAGCAAAGAAATTAGACCTCAATTCCCTATTTGAATAGTTTAAAAACACACTTATTGCGCAAAAAATTTACCCAGTTGCTCTGTTGATAGCTGCACCCTTTTTTTACTTCTGTGAAAAGGACATACTTCTATGAGCCATAGGTGAGAGACTCCATGATGTCCCGAGGCACCCGGGCCAAGGTTGTTCTCTGAGGACAGCCCAGCATTTGTGAGAATATGTGGCACACCACGGGCAGTACAGCAGCAGCCACCTCCTCCTCACTGGCTCCGGCCCCAGAGGGAGAGAGAGAAGCGGCTGCTCCTCAGGTGTAGAGAGCGAGACTGGCTCCTGAGGGAGAGACTACGGCAACCGGGGCCAGAACGTCATTCCTGTCTCCTGTGCCAGATGTCTCATTGGGCCGGCGTTTCTCTTCCCCCGAGATGGGCTGCCGGTGAGTACAGGTTTGTGGCTGTCACGGAGCTCACGTGGGGCTGCTTCCAAGGGAGCTCTGCAGAGAATGGGTACTCTTACCTGCCCAGGCTGCCATACACTTCCTCCTCCCAAGCACCACCAGTGATTCTGAGGGACTCGCAGTGCAGGCGGAAGAGTTGAAGGTTTTTTCTGCCTGGGTGCCAGGAGTGTGGCAGCTGACGCACAAGCCCTTTTTACAGGGGACTACAGTACTTGCTGTGCTGCACACTGGAGGAGGAAGGGAATCTGTCATCCTTGGTGTTCACATTGCATTGCCTGGGGACTACACTTCCCAGCAGCCTATGTGATAAGAAGCAGGGATGAAGTAGAAGTACAACTGTGAATGGTGTTTGGCTCCTGTTTAGAGAAGCAACCATTTGGCATCCTAAGGACAGCGAAAGCTTGTTATTGAGTCATCGTGGCCAGATTTTTACTCTACTGTGTTGGAGTGTGCTGTGATGATAAGAGGTGAGCAGAGTGCACCGATAAACTCTGCTCAATCAGCGGTTGGTGGAGCTGTTTTTGCTGAACTTCGTGCTCCTAGTGGAGCGTGAGGTAGCAAAACTCTGCAAACTACACAGATGGAGCAGAGTTTCTTGCCCAACCCTTCTCGCTACTTTCTTCGATGAAACTCACTTGTGCACTTCCTGATGTTCAGTGCTTTGAGCCTCGTAAGGGTCACTTGTATATGCTTATCTGCTTACACTTATACTCACTTTCGCTGTTCTCCTGCTTTGTCTATTACTATGTTTGCTTTTCCTGATGTAAGACAGAAATGTTTCCCCTTGGATCCAAATACTAACACACATTAGTAGTTGCTTAAAAGGAAAAGCAACTATTGCTGTTCACTTAAAACTCGTACTACTTATCCACTCCAATCCATATCACATAACATCAGATACTGACTCATACAATTCAAATATTAAAAAACATGTTTTAATTAAAATCCTGTTATCACAAAAAATATTAAAAACAGATTTTTCAATCACAATAAAAACATCAATATATTTCATACACTTAACAGAATTGATATAAACAGCTATCACAACGTTACATAAAACACAGATGACACTATACCCCCACACACAAGAGAAAAAAGAAAAAAATATTAGACACTCAAATTGGTCATTAGTTGGTTGCACAAGGGGTCTCTCTCTATTTCTATATATATTTTGCACAACCAGTTGGTTGGAGAGGTGCGAGGATAGACAGTGGTCTGTCTAGGTTTGAGCTATATAAGCAATTGGTGAATAAATATGGATAAATTAAAAACATTTGGATTCACCGAGGATCAGTACAATAGACTGATAAACCAAAACCCGCGTGGTTGTACGATAAGTGCTTTGAGCTTTGAGCAATACTAGCCACGAGCAATTGGTAAAAATTTTGAATTCTAAAAAGAAATTGATTCGGACAGAATTACATGCCGAATTTTTAATTGAATATTTGAAGGCTGGGGTGATCCCGATAGGGTTACAAGTTAGAAATGAGCCTGGCTTGTTTATTGAGAATAAAATTTTTTTAGAAACATGGACCCATATAGCCAACCGATGTAGTCGAGATTGGCTTATTTTAATTATTGAGACAGCCCAGGAATTGCTTAATATAGAGAAACAACAGATAGAAGAGATGGAAACCCTTCTGAAACAAAGTTTTGTGTTAGAGGATGCTAAAAAGAAAATAGAGGAAATAGAAGTTGAAGCAAATGGCTACCGTGAATATTTAACTAATAAAAAGATGAAGAAATTGAAAAAGGATGTAGAAAAATTTAGTACAGAAGGGGTGTACCCGTATTTAGGTAAAGAATACTATAATAATAAACGAGATCAAAGGTGGGAACCACCCCAATTTCAGAGACCGATCTACTCCCGGGGAGGAAATAAACGCATTACCTTTTCGGAGACCTCTGGCTCCAGTAGTGAGGAAGAATTGACTAACGAATTGGGGGGTAGGTCAATTTCTACTTTTGAACGCGAGCCTTTTTTAGGCAGACGCCAAAATCGGGGTCAGAGGGGACACAGGAATTATCACAGGGAAGAACCCATGAGGAACCATCAACCTCAAAATTATGGAGCACAGGACTACCTAGCGACCAGAAACAAAAAATATTGGAGGTAGAGGAATTCCCTATCATAAATCTATCCCATAAGGTTTTGACCCAGGAAGAAGAGGAGGTACTTAGGAGAGGATTTAGTTTTGCTCCTTCAGCTCTCCCTAACACATTTGAGTTAGAGAATGATTTGAAGAGTTTTTTTAGAAAAATAAGATTAAAAAGATTTTTTGAGGACAAAACATATGAGCCAGGACACAACGTGTCAGGTTTTAAACCGAAATCCAATTTCACACCAAGCTTAGCTCAGATAGACAAGAATGTGGAACTATTCGAAAGAGTAGTGGAAATGGAAATTAAGAATATGAGAGGTAGAGACACTAATTTTAACAATAACCTTCCAGGAAGTCAGAGGAAACCCTTAAAGTCTTTACAAGATAGTGATCAGTATATTATCAAACCCGCAGATAAGGGCGGTGGAGTAGTGGTCTTTGATGTGACGGATTATGAAAGAAGGATGAGAGAACTCCTCAACATTGAAGACCATTACAAACGAATACGACTATCGGCAATCAATGATCAGAAAAAGGAAGTAGCAGGTCTTTTAAGGCAAGGTAGAGAAGAGGGATGGATATGTGAGAATGAGTACAAATTTTTTCTTAATATGCACCCAGTTCTTCCTGCAATTTATGGATTGCCGAAAGTGCACAAGAGCATATTGGACCCTCCGATGCGCCCAATAGTGAGCAGTTTGGGCTCTATGCTTGAGCCACTTAGTAAATATGTGGACTTCTTTTTAAAACCCATAGTTCATAAACAAAGGTCTTATTTGAAAGATACGGCACATGCCATTGCGATTTTTGAGGGACAGGGCTTCAATAGAGTGACCCAGCTTTTGGTCACCCTTGATATTGAAGCCCTATATACGAATATCCCCCAGGATGACACAATCCGGGTTATTTCGTCCATCTTGGAGCATGAAGAATTGAATGGAGGTAATAAGTATTTTATTATGGCTTGCATTACTATGATTCTTAAAAACAATATTTTTTTGTTTAAGGATGAATTATACAAACAAATCAAGGGGACCAGCATGGGGGCCACCTGTGCCCCCAGTCTGGCCTGTCCGGATGTGAGTGCTTTTGAACAGATACATATCTACAATGAGATAGCACCCTACTTTGAGAATATCACATGCTGGCACCGTTTCATAGATGACATTATTTTTATTTGGAACGGTGCCAGCAGTGATTTGGAGTTGTTTTTACAGTGGCTCAATCTAGGGGACCCAAATCTTAAGTTTACAGCACACTATAGTGACTCCAATGTTGAGTTTTTGGATATCCGGGTGAAGTGCGCAGAAGATGAATTACAAGTGGAGCTATATACTAAACCTACGGATAAAAATACTTTATTACAGTATAATAGTAATCATCCTCGTTCACAGAAGGATAATATTCCCTTTGGGGAATTTTTAAGATTACGACGCAACTGTACGACTCTGGCTGATTTTTATTACCATGCAGAGCTATTAAAGAAAAAATTAAGGGATAGAGGCTACCCTGTTAAACTTATCAAACAGTCCTTGAAGAGAGCCCGTTTTTATAATCGGGACTGTTTGTTGGAGCAGAATAAAGAGAAGAAAAATAAGAATAAGGCAACTGATAGAGTTGTTTTTGTGAGCCAGTTCACTAGTTTGAGTAATAAAATCAAAAATATAGTTAATAAGAATTGGAAAATGTTGAACCATGGCGTAATGACACATTTACAAAAGCCACTTTTTTCATTTAGGAGAAATAAAACGATTCGTAATTCTTTAGTGAAAACGTATCCAACAAAAGTGGAGAATCAACAAACTTTGGAAGGAATAAAAGCAGTTGGGAATTATAAATGTGGAACTTGCTCCATATGCCCACATTGTATTGAAGAAAAAGCGTGATATTTGCAGGAAAAACAATGATAGCCACAACCTTAAATAATTGTCGTAGCAGAAATGTTATATACCTGTTAATCTGTCCATGTGGGTTGGGATACGTAGGGGAGACTAGTCGAGAATTACGTACCCGCCTCCTTGAACACAAATCAGCTATAAGAACGAAAAAGGAAAATGCGCCACTAACGGACCACTTTATAAGGGTAGGACACAATTGTGATCAGTTTCAGTGGTTTATACTTGAAAAAATTACTATAAATAGGAGAGGCGGTGAACTGGACACGAAGAGGAGGAAAAGGGAACAATGGTATATATGCCATTTGAATACTGTAGAAATAGGATTAAACTCTAGGGAGGATTGGATGAAGATTGTGGCCAATTAGTTATAGAACAAGGAGTAACATTGAGTAGTATAGGGAACTTAGCCTCAGCCAAAGGCGATGCATTATTATTATTTTTAAATATATCGAGGGATGGTAAATAAAATAATTCCATCTGCGCTTTGTTATTTTAGAGAAAAATATATATTTTAGTGTACGAGGATGATGTACAAATGATCCGGTTTAAGATTGGTATGGGTAAAGGTGAATTCCACGTTAAAACCGAGAGTTTTATGTTTTTACATCCGGGATCGAAAAAGCAGCGTCAGCACAAGACGCAACCATTAGGCTCGGGCCAACCAGTAGGAATTGAGCTGGCTGTATTTAAATTAGAGAGTTTCCGGGTAATTCCGTCGATAGATAATAACGAGCAGGACGGATGTGCGATACCTCGGCTGTAATTCTTTAGGTAAGAACAACCGGAGTGACAAAGATATGATGAGTTTTGTAGCATTAGTGGGGAGATAGAAACGCGGTATATCCGAAGGAATACAACTTGGGTTTTTAAATCGCGGGTACTTTTGATGTTTGCTAATGCAGCCGACAACAAACGGAATGCAAATGGCGATTTTCTGTTTGTTTTACATGCCACAGCGGTAATTCTTTAGATAAGAACAACCGGAGTGATAAAGATTTGACGAGTTTGGTAGTATTAGTGGGGAGATAGAAACGCGGTATATCCGAAGTAATACAACTTGGGTTTTTAAATCGCGGGTACTTTTGATGTTTGCTAATGCAGCCGACAACAAACGGAAAGCAAATAGCATTTTTCTGTTTGTTTTACATGCTACAGCACACCGGGAAAAGAGGAGGACATGATTGCCCCTCGATGCGCGAGCAAGTTATGACCCATAAGGTAGTGTTAACAATGAGATTATAAACTATGAGACATTATTTCAGAGACAGCAAGTTTGAGTGGTCTTCCTCCCTTTTTATTGAGTAAGGAGAGTGTCTAAATTGAAGTTTGGCTTCTTTTTTTTTTAGGTGAGAGGATTGGTACCACGAGAGTCAGTATTCCAAAATTGTATTGACTCCAGTTAATGAGACCTTGTCGACCGGCGTGTCAGAAACAGTCTCTGGACAGCGAGGTAGGAGTATGTTGAGTCGCACTTAGAGGGATCGGTGGGTGACGTATTAAATTAAGTGTCTTGAATTAATTACTGACACAGGTCTGTTGTTTTATTCTATAAATAGGTTGAAGCCCTGGCAGTAAATCGGACAGAGGAAATTATTCAGAAACTTGTGGCATTTGAGATTTTAAGAGATTTTCCATTCGAATATAGCTTATCCATAAATAAGGTACTTAATATGGAATATATATCTATGTTAATGGTACATAAAAAATGTGAGTGAGGTTGGAGCGAATATAGGAGTTAGGTAAAACAACTAATAAATAATAGGATAACAATATAATAAACCCGATAGTGACATATGCAATATAATGATTGAATTGGGGGTAGGTGTTCAATGATGGAATTGCTTGATTTTATGTGCATATATAATGTTGATATACTATAGGATTTTTGTTAAAACACTTTAAGAATATAAAGAAAATGTGAAATTTAGACACAAGTATGATGCTATGAGCATGTACTGGAGTTAGTTGCATGAGGTGTTTTTGAGGTAAAAATAAAATATCAGTTATCCTTGTTCTCATCATTACAACATGTGTATTAAGCATTATGTATTAGACAAATATAGAAATATTGTTTTATACATATATATTTGTTTCACACAGGATTTTCTAACCAAGGAGTATTATAGAGAAAAAGTATATAAGTGTCTTGAAAAAGATGGACTAAATATTTTCTGAACCATCGAAACGCGTCGACGCAAATTGATTACATAATCCTTGGAGGAACGGCATTCTGTAATTGCTTAAATCAAAAGGGCATTCAGACCGTGTCCCTATATTTGGTTGTGAAGGATATGTATTGAATAATGACCAATTTGAGTGTCTAATATTTTTTCTTTTTTCTCTTGTGTGTGGGGGATAGTGTCATCTGTGTTTTATGTAACGTTGTGATAGCTGTTTATATCAATTCTGTTAAGTGTATGAAATATATTGATGTTTTTATTGTGATTGAAAAATCTGTTTTTAATATTTTTTGTGATAACAGGATTTTAATTAAAACATGTTTTTTAATATTTAAATTGTATGAGTCAGTATCTGATGTTATGTGATATGGATTGGAGTGGATAAGTAGTACGAGTTTTAAGTGAACAGCAATAGTTGCTTTTCCTTTTAAGCAACTACTAAAGTGTGTTAGTATTTGGATCCAAGGGGAAACATTTCTGTCTTACTTGTAAAGGGTACCTTATTCCCTTGGTTGCACAAGGGGTCTCTCTCTATTTCTATATATGCTTTTCCTGATGTACAGCGCTTTGGTTCTCGAAAGGATCATTTGTATATGTTTACTTTTCCTGATATACAGTGCTTTGGTTCCCAAAAGGGTCACTTGTATATGCTTAACTGTTTGCCACCATGTTGTACAGCGCTCAGATACCAGTAAGTGTCATGTTTGCACTATATAAAACTTAATAAATAAAATAAAATGAAAATGTTATTTTTTTTATTTAAGTACAGTACAAAAGCTCTATAAATCACAGAAAAATCAACAAAATAACAGACAGTCAAACACCAGTTTAACCACTCTTATTTATGTTCTTCCAAGATCCACACAAAAGGTCACCTAGATAGAGAATGAACTAAGGTTGCATAACAATAGTGTTTGTCATTACACAAATATGATTATCATAACATGCCATTTCTTAGAATGCTCCATACCCAAGTACAGATTAATTGCAAGTACATGAAGTAGATACCCACATTACGTTACATGGGAAGCACTGAAAGCATTCATTAGGGGAAAACTGCTAGGTTTAGTTGCCTATAATACTAGGGAATGTAAACCAGAAACAAAGAAAATACTTAAGGTATGAAGAACAGCTTAACAATCTCCAAATCATGGATAAACTGCCTGATTTGGTTGTATTGTATTGACAATTCCCGTTTCACGATTACTTGTCACCGTCTTCGGGGCGCTACTGATTTGGGGTGAGTTTGCAGAGAACAATCTGGCTGAGTATGTGTTTTAAGAATACATTATGCACTATAAATTAATTTCATCCCTGATCAGTGTCCATGTTCTTTCTCTATGTTTCAGCAGGCATTCTTTGGTTCTTCTTTGAATAAAGTGCCAGATTTGGATTTACTCGATTTGCAACCCATAACTGACAGTAAGCAAAGACTTGACATATTGCCAGTCAGTCAGGGCTTCCACATATACCTCAGCCCTGAGATAGGAAAGTCATCAGTGATACTTCAATGAAACATCACTCAATTTCTATCCATACCAGTGATTTGGGTGGCAAGGGCCAAATGGGTATAGGTATGTTATGGGCATCTGCGATGCGCACCAGAGGAATACTATCCATGATTCATACTTTAATATAAGGATGCACGCAACCAACAGGCAGGGCCCATCAATAAAAGTGTTTACATTCGACCTTAGATGATTATCCAGTCTGACATGTGATTACATTTTTTGCTTACAGTGTTTATTTGGGCCGTGATGGCAGTTAATACGTTTCTGAGGATTGGTACGATTGCTCGGCAACCATCATAAATTGACCTACTAAGGGCGGCAGATTTTCCTTGTATATTAGTTCACTATCTTTGTAGTTGGACATTGTTTTAGGTAATCTTGATTACTTATAGCATGGTTTTAATCATGTTTTCCAAAGTTTCATTTTGAGACTTCTTTCTCTCCATTTTTCTTTTGGATTTTGCGGACAACATGGGAGTTTTTTGCCTTGTGGTGTGATCATTACTCACATATGGGTGTTTCGTTGCACTGTTTCTTGCCTGCTCTTTTTACAAACTGTTGTATCACATTCTGTCTTTCATGGCACATGGTTTGGTTGTGTATTTACTCCTAAATTTCTATGGTGGCACATTGTTATGTTGTTTGGTTATGGTTTTAGGATTATGCACATATGGATTAGATAAAATATATTTGAAATTGTAATTTACGGTTTTGCAGCCCTGAAAAAGTCCTTCGGACGAAACACATGTTGGCTGCCTTCATGGGAAAACTATTCATGCCATGTACAGAATTTTGTTGTGAATAAAAGGAAGAATTTAAAAATTACCTGCTCTTACATTGACTTGCTTATCAAGGAGTCTATAGGAATGGCAAAGTGTGTGCTTAGGTGCATTGTTTTAAAATCGCCAAGTCACAACAGGAAGAGCGAGGAAAATTAACAACTCACAGTGACTGAAACTATCAGGGTGAACAACACCTTACTGAAGCTACAAAAAATAAAAAATAAAACAAATAGACAACTCGCCCTACAACTAAGAGCTAAACACAATAGGTCACACATCTCAGGAATCTACTGAGAGGAAAGAGAACCCCTGAAACACGAGGCAGAAAAATTAGAAGCTTTTCAGGATTTTTATAAACAATTATACAATGGGACTAGAGAGGATAGACGTGATGGGCAGAGTACAAACAACAATACTACCTGATACGATTCACAACTGAACAAAGAGATTATTTAGATAGAACTATAGATGAACAAGAGGCCAACAAGTCTATCAGGTCCTGAAGTAGGAGAATATATTGGCACAGATGCATTCACAGCTGCCCTTTACAGTACCTTGGAGGGAATGCTGGTCCCTCCACTGACTCAGCATTTCAACTGCTTAGAGAAAATAATGGGGGGTAGCACCATCCAAAAGGGTTCACTGATAGAATATTGATGCTAAAAATATTGATGTCAAAAATATCGAAAAAAATACAGGGGTCGATTCCGATCTCGGCCGGTAGGGCTCCGAATCGGAGTCGGCTTTACCGGATCCGATTCGGACGCCCTGTTTCCGACCGAGTCGGACGTGCGTCTGGGCGAACGAGTACGATGCGAACGTACGCGAAATCGCCGACCAACTCGTTCGCGGGACCCAACCGCTCTGACCGACTCGCACGGACACGACTCGCACCGCGCAATGGAGACGTTCCCCGGCCGGGTAAGTACGATGCGCGCCGCGAGCAGTCGACCGACTCGTGCCGTCCGGCTCTAAAGTGCAGTCGGAGCCGCACTTTGGGGGTCCGTGTCGGACCCCCCTGTATGCCTAGCCGTGCGAGTCGCACACAGGGGGGACCCATAGGTCCCCCCTACCTGTGCGTGTATGGCGCGACCCGCTTCGACGCGTATCCGCTTTGGGGGCACCCTTGTTCGCCTCGCACCCATTGAGTCAATGGGAGCCCGCGTACGCGTTGTACGACCGGCTCCCATTGACTTCAATGGGAGTCCGACCGAATCGAGTCCGATCGCATGCGAACGCATCGTACTCGTTCGGTCGGACTGCTGGGGTCCGATTCGGTCGGAAATCTCTCCGGGTCCGGCTCGGTCGGAGAGATTTCCTACCCGAATCGGAATCGGCCCCATAGTCTACAAAAATATCGACTCCCATACCTAAACAGGTAAGTACAAAAATATAGAATCAAAAATATCGATTTAAAAAATGGAGGGGCATATTATCAAGAAACGGCGTTAAAATTATCGCCAGTTTAGCGGCAGAAAACTGCTGCTAAAGCGGCGATAATGGGCTTGATAATATGCCCTTGAGAATTCCAATAGAAGCCCATGTTCTGGTGTCAACATGGGCTTCTATTGGAATTCTCCAGAGCATATTATCAAGCCCATTATCGCCGATTTAGCGGCAGTTTTCTGCCGCTAAACCGGCGATAATTTTAACGCCGTGCTTGATAATATGCCCCATAGTTGTAAAACATATCGATTTAAATATATGTACAAAATAAAATAATATATATTAAATATATTAAATATTAGTATTAATTTTAACAAAATAAAGTTTAATATACCTTCCTACAAAATATAACAAATAAACTTAATTTAAAAAAATAAACACACAAACATAATGATTTATATATATATATATATATATATATATATTTACTTTAAAAAAAATAACTTTTATCTTTAATTTATTTTAAACTTTAAAATAATACAAAAAAATATACATAAATATACATAATTTAAAATATAAAAAAACATTCTAGAATAAATTAAAACATTAAACAATAAAAAAATAATTAAACTTAAAATGCCCAAAACAATCAGTGCAACAGCAGGAAGGTGTTGGATAGCAAAATAATTAAATTTACTATTCCAACTCCAGTGAGTGGGGAAAATTCTGAATAGCAGAGGGGTAAAATTACTATTGCCACTCCAAAGAGTGCAACAGTAGGGAAAGTGTTGGATAGCGGAGAGGTAAAAATTACTATTCCCACTCCGGTGAGAGCAACAGTAGGAAAAGTGTTGGATAGCGGAGGGGAAAAAATTACTACTCCCACTCCAGTGAGTGCAACAGTAGGGAAAGAGTTGGATAGCAGAGAGGTAAAAATTACTATTCCCACTACAGTAAGAGCAACAGTAGGGAAAGTGTTGGATAGCGGAGGGGTAAAACTTACTATTCCCACTCCACTGAGTGCAACAGTAAGATAAGTGTTGGATAGCAGAGAGGTAAAAATTACTATTCCCACTCCAGTGAGTGCAACAGTAGGGAAAGTTCTGGATAGCAGAGGGGTAAACATTACTATTCCAACTCCAGTGAGTGCAACAGTAGGGAAAGTGTTGGATAGCGGAGGGGTAAGATTTACTATTCCCACTCCAGTGAGAGCAACAGTAGGGAAAGTGTTGGATAGCGGAGGGGTAAAAATTACTATTCCCACTCCAGAGAGTGCAACATTAGGGAAAGTGCTGGATAACGGAGGGGTAAAAATTACTATTCCAACTCCAGTGAGTGCAACAGTAGGGAAAGTGCTGGATAGTGGGGAGGTGAAAATTACTACTCCAGTGAGTGCAACAGTAGGGAAAGTGCAGGATAGCGGAGAGATAAAAATTATTATTCCCACTCTAGTGAGTGCAACAGTAGGGAAAGTGCTGGATAGCGGAGGGGTAAAAATTACTATTTCCACTCCAGTGAGTGCAACAGTAGGGAAAGTTTTGGATACTGGAGAAAAAAATACTATTCACACTCAAACACTTAAAAAATGTATATGTATATTTAAAAAAATTAAAAATAAATAAATGAACAAACAATATTTAAAAAAAATATATATATATTAAACATATAAAAAGAACACATATTATAATATTAATTACATATAACTAAAACCTACAAATATTACATAAAATAAAATAATGAATACATTTTCAAAAAATAATTCTTTTACACTAGAAAATATTTACAAACAAAAAATTAATTAAAACATAAATGTATTTATTTTTTTGCCTACCCTATAACACCACACCAATAATAAAACCCTTCAACATTTTTAATTACATTTATTTACATAATTAACATAATTAATAATTAATTAATAAAAACATTAATTGGCTACACAAACTTTAACACTATAATATCCACAACACACACCTAAATTAAACTATAAAATAATAAAACACAATTAAAACTTATTTTAAAATTAAAAACTATTACTATTAACAACTAATAATTACATAATTAAAATGTATTTAATACCCACCCTTTACCCCTTTAAAAGTAAAATCAACGCATACAAAAATAATCAATTACCCAAAATAAATATCAAATAATTAACATTAATTAACAACTATATATTAATTAATTTAAAAAAAATTACTTCCACCCTTTACTCCTATAAACACCACAACACACACATACAATTAATTACACAATTACCAAAATTAATTACAAATTAATTAATTAAAATTAATTAACAGCCAATTATTAATTAATTAATAATAATTTACTTTACACATTTAACATCTCAAACAATTATTAATACATTAAATTAATAAATATTAATTAAAAAAAATTAATCAATATATTTAATATATTTAAATTACTTCCCACCCTATTCCCCTATAAACCCACAACCCACTACGGAACTAAAAACACAAAACTCAAATAAAAATAAATTAATAAATGTAACATAATTAAATTACTTCCCACCCTATTCCCCTATAAACCCACAACCCGCTACGGAACTAAAAGCGCAAACTTCAAATAAAAAAAAATAACTACTAAAAATTTAACACATATATTAAAAATACAAACAATTCTTATACAAAAAACACATATCACATACATATAAAATATATACTAAAATACATAACAATAAAAACGATATTTTCAACAACTATATATTTGCAAACAATATTAAACACTTCGATATTTTTTAAATTGATATTACTTACCTTAAATCGATATTCTTGCTGTCGATATTTCTGTCCCACGATATTTATGCCTCGATATTTCTACAACTCGATATTTATGACTCGATATTCTGTCTCTGCACCATCCAAAAGGGAGGCAGACAGCACCCTGATCTTGAAACCAGGAAATTACAGTAGAAAATGCAAATATTATAGGCTAATTGCTGTGCTGAACCTGGGTATAAACCTTTGTACATAAACATTGGCCACGAGGTTAGACAAATACAAATGCATGTCAGAACTAATTGATTCAGATCAATCAGTGCTTAATAAATTCCTGCACACCTTGTTGCACTTGATGCCGAAGAGGCGTTTGAATGAGTCATTTGCTGTTTTACGAGATTAACACTATGTAGACTGGCTCTTGGTAAATGATTCTGCAGGAGGATCTTGGCTAATTGAAGAGAACCTGAAGCAAGAGTGTTAGTGACTGAAGGGTTTTAAGGTACAGAGAGGGACTCAACGGTCCTGCCTCCTCTCACCTCTTCTGTTCACTTTGTGCTTTGAACTACTAGCAGCCAGTATACGGGAAGATCATAAGGTATGTGAAATTAAATTCAGAAGCCAACAACATAAACTTAGCCTGATCTTGCAGATGGCATACTTCTAACAACATCTTCACCCAGATCATTACCAGGTCTCAATATCCAACTAGATAACTAGATATGGTTGGGAAAATGGCTTTTATCATCATTTTATAATGTTGTGTGATTCATAATCAATATAGGGAATGCTCAACAGCGATGGCCCTGGGCATTGGTAGGAAGAAGACAGGCAGGAACATGTATTGCTTCAAAATGTTCCTGTATACTGTACACATGACATCTTGTGCCAAAAAGCAATAAAACCAGTTTTTAAAAAAACCTAAGAGCAAATGTGTAAAGTTTACGCAGGGCTCAAACAGTAATAACGTGAAAACACAACACAAGAAAAATCCAATACCAATTTCGAAAAATAGATTAAAATTAAATAAATAAAATGACAGCAAAACAACAAAAGTCCAAACAGTAGAACCAGATATTTGAATTGTTAAAGTTTTAAGTTAAACTAGTGCCAAAAACAACAAAGCACCAATTGTGGTTATGTGGTCGCATTGGATTTGGTGCAAGTCACAAGTTCAGGCCGCCAGCGATGGAGCAGGGGTAGGATACAAGAACCAGGCTCGTCCCGCTGAAGAGTTTCCTTCTCAAATCTGCGCAAGGATCTGCTGTCCGCATTGGTGTGTCCACCAGTAGGTTGTTGTCGCTGCGAGGAGCACGTGTTGGCTCCAAGATTTGTTGAAGATGTCTGAACATTTGTGAAGATATAGAAATAAAGTGAATGCAGCAATACCAATTACTGGTGGACCTTTTTCTGGACATTAATTGGTGCGCAAGAGACCTTTTGAATCCTAAAAAATAAGGAGTAGGCCTGGCAAAACGGTCGAAATGGCAGTTTAAAAACTGCACTACGGGCTTTTACAGTGCTACTTAAGTGGGTGGCACAATGAATGAGTGCTGCAGGCCACTAGTAGCTTTTAATTTACATTAGTTTATGCAATGTAATCTGTATCGCTGAATGTGTCTGGCTCACTTACAACTGTCTTAATATTAAATACGCCCACTTGTTGGATAGCATGAAACTCTACATTCCTGCACTTGGCTTAACTGGCTAACAGCCTGCCAAATTTCATGCAGATTCATTAAGCCGGATGAAAGCTATTTTGTAAAGTTATGCTGTTATGTGTTTTTATTTATAGAGCATGATCGCAAAGATTCTTGGTGCTGAAGAGAACACGCAGCGCTGAAACGAAATAATATTCACAAGAAGAGAATAGTTAAGCACGGGTTAATTATTAAAAGGAGAGTACTCAGAAAAAAACGTAAAAGGGAAATAAATTCCACAGCATTGCCATAGCTACAACGATTCAATGGTCCCAAAAGTAGCCGTTCTAGCTTTCGGGATGACATTTAAGGAGAGGGTGTCAGACCTCAATGAGCACAAGGGCGAGTGAAAAGAAACTTTATTGTCCATCGAAGTAGGCAATTTCTGGTGTAAGGCTTTGTTTATGACAGTCGGTGATTTAAAAGACTCGAAGGTACGAATAGGCAGCAAGTGTAATAATCTCAGTAGTGGGTGACGGGTGAGCTTCTTGCTGTGGCTGTCACCACCAGGATCTTCATATTGTGAAAAAGTTAAAGTCAATGGAAATGCTTGTCTGGTGATGCCAGATGGATATGCGTCTGGATTTAATCAGTCTGGGTTTAATAAGGGCGTTAATTACTGTGATATGGAGAGTGGAATCAATCACAGGGAGAATCCTTTTGAGGGTGTTCATCTGGATAAAGCTCGTGGAATGTGCATTAAGGAACAAGGGGGCATATATACCTTGTGGTGGCAATAGGGGCTTCACCTTATTTACAAGGCAGCGTAAAGCCACTTAACGTAGCTTAACAATGCCTTGTACATAAGGCACCCTTTAACGTTGTACTTAGCGTGAAAGGGGAGGGCAATGGGTGTTGCAGTGGGCGTTCCACCGCAACACCCATTGATTTTGATGCTGCCCCCTATTTACAAGGGTGGCATAAATAGGGGGCAGCGCCAAAATGAAGACCAGGGAAAACCTAGGGGCATATTAACAAGGGCTTTATCTCCACTTTTTTGGCTAAAAAAGCTGAGATAAAACTATCGCCCTATTTTCAAGAGGGTGCTAACATGCATAATCGCATGTTAGCACCCTTTTTCCCGACGCCTCCCTTTGCATCTCTAATGAGATGCAAAGTGGGCGTCACTGGGCGTACCCCGGATGGACTACCTTGTAAAACATCGCTGATGTTCACATCGCGATATTTACAAGGCAGCCCACAGGATTTTAGCACACGTTAGATTTTGCCAAAAATGAACGTCTGCTAAAATCCTGACTTACCTATGCTTAACATAGGGGGTGGATTATGCTGATACGACCACACGGTCATATCAGCAAAGCATCGCTGCTTTGCAGGGAACATCGCTGGAAAACCAGCGATGTTCCCTGCAAAACGGCGATTTCCTCGCTATCTCTGGAATTTTCATCGCCCTGGAGAAATGCTGTTAATAACAACGCTACCAGGGCGATAAATTCCAGAGATAGACGGCGATAAATCACAAAGCGCTAAGCGCGCTTTGCGTTATTTATCCCCGTCCGTTGTTAATATGCCCCTTAGTTTTAAACAGGCGAAATGAGGAGAAATGCTTTATTTCTCATCGTTTTTGCTGTTTCCATGTGTGCTGCGTTGTGCAGCACACATAGAAACAGCAAATTGCCATTGATTGTTTATGTGCAAGAAGGTGACCCTTCCTGCACATAAACAATCAAAAAAAATAATGAAGTTTTGCAACTTCTATGTGTGCTGCATTAAACAACTCACATAAAAGTTACAAAACGTCATTTAAAGATTGTTTATGTGTAGGAAGGGAGACCTTCCTGCACATAAACAATCTTCCCTTCAATGCAGATACCCTTGCACTATGTTGCAAGGGTGCCTGCTTTGGCGCTAGGCTGCTAAGTTTAGTGCCAGCGCAGGGGGAAACGCAGGGCTGCACCATATTGTTGTAAATATGGTGCAGCCCTCCGTTTCTGAAGTGGCGGAGAGCTGTGTTAAGCCAGGAAGGCTAATGCCGCAATTCGTCACTTCGTTGTAAATATGCCCCAATGTTTTATCGAGAAGGACCCACAGATCTTACACTATGGGGCAGATTTACAAGAAAGTGCCGCAGCGTGGCACCGCAAGCCCTTTGGCTGCGCCACGCTGCAGCACTTTCAGAGCACAGGAATGCAACATATTTACAATGATATGTCGCATTCCTGTGCTCTCCCCTGCGCTGGCACACAAACAGCTGCCATGCGCCGGCGCAGGCACCCTTGCACCATGGTGCAAGGATGCCTGCGTCATGGGAAGATTGTTTTTGTGCAGGAGGGGGCCCCTTCCTGCACGAAAACAATCACTACAGGCATTTTCCTCTTTCAATGCGTGCTGTAGAATGCAACACGCATTGAAAGAGGAAAAAAACGAGGAGAAATGAAAACATTTCTCCTCGTTGCGCCTCGCTATGCCACCCCTAGGATGGCGTAGCATACTGACACATTTCCAGGTTTACGATTCCTCGTAAATCAGGAAATGTGTCTGGTTCCATGGGTGTTGCGTGGGAGCACCCACAGCAACACCCATGGAACGCCCCTTTTTCACGCAAAGTGCTGCGTGTAAAGGGCCGTATTTACAAGGACAGGAAAAGCCATGCAGGGTGGCTTTTCCTGTCCTTGTAAATATGGGGCAGAGAAATGCGCTGCCAGTGCGTCACAAAAAGTGACGTACTGGCAGCGCAAGGGGCTTGTAAATCTGCCCCTATGTTTGTGGGCAGGAGAAGTCGGCTAAAGAGCCCTTGTCCGATGTTGATAAGTCGGCTAAAGTCCCCTTGTCGTGGATGGAAGAGTCTTGGAAAAGGCGAATGGGTTTTGGGGGAGATAGGTGGGAATGGATGGGGGAAAGAAGACTGAAAATAACCTGGGTGTCGTCCGCGTAAACTTAAAAAAGCATGCTTATACATTACGTCATTCGATCAGCCTGAAAGCTATATCGTAAACAATTGCATTTTATCGGGCCCCAAGTATTGGTGAAAAACAACGGGGCATATTATCAAGAACGGCGTTAAAATTATCGCCGCTTTAGCGGCAGAAAACTGCCGCTAAAGCGGCGATAATGGGCTTGATAATATGCCCTTGAGAATTTCCAATAGAAGCCCATGTTGACACCAGAACATGGGCTTCTATTGGTATTCTCAAGGGCATATTATCAATCCCATTATCGCCGCTTTAGCGGCAGTTTTCTGCCGCTAAAGCGGTGATAATTTTAACGCCGTTTCTTGATAATATGCCCCAACATTTTAGTGAAAATACCGACATTGAAACTTACGCTGCCTGTTCATTTTAGGAAAAGTGGCGAGTGTCTGCTTCAACTTGGCCAAGTGATGCATCCACTACTTTTCAATGCTAATAATATTGTGAACTCTAGGGGGCGCTCAATACCAATACATTTTTGGGAGGATTACTGTGTCAACGAGAAAACCTGCTTAAATGATTGTGTAAAATCATTACATAAAGCTAAAATTCAACAATATAAATATTAATTTAACAGGCAGGAGTAATGATTCCTCGATTGGCTTTCCTTTGGTTTCCTCTGCAAAGAATAGAATCAAATACCAGTTTTAAAAGCAATGTAATTCAAAGCAGCTGAATAAATAGTCGAAGGATCTGAAAATCATATTAAGGAGTGGAGTAGGCAGTCTCTAGCCTTAGTCCTGTATGCCCGTCCCCACACTGTTCTTCGGAAAGGACCACAAATAGGATAAAAGACAGAGTAACGAGTAGATCGCCCCTTCATATTTCTGCTAACCAGGTACAGTCCAATATGACACAAAGTGATCTACAAGGACAAGTTTGCAGCTGTAATTTTCAAAACTGATGCCTGCCTCTTGCTTTGTTTTTTTTTTATCAGACTCACAGCCGTGGACTCTTTTTGGTAATGTGGAATGTGTTTTCAATTATCGAGAGCTCACTGTCATCTCTCCTCAAAAATGTTGTGTTGAGGCTGTTGCAAGAATGAGAGGAGACATAGTGGGGTGGGGGAGATTTAGGGCTCAAGTCTTAAAAAACAAAATTGGGGGGACTCACCAAGTTAGGCAGAATGGGTGTGACATCACCATGCATGACATCACAGGAAGTGGCATTATGGCGTGTGACATCACAGCGCATGACATCACATTTGGCATCACAGGAAGTGGCATCACAACCCATGGCATCACAGGAAGTGACATCAGATGTTAAGAACTCAAATATGTTTAGCAGGTCTATTATGAGTACACTTGAGCGCAGTACAATATTTATCAAATAATATTTTGCACTGGGGTTGTGCCAAAATATTGGCTCAACCCAGGTGCAAAATCTGGGCCTCAACGTATACATTTTTTTAAAAACCCTGCCACAAATTAATTGGACACAAGGAGAAAAATGGTAGACAATCTGTTCTGCTTAATTGGTTGTAATGTCTGTATTTTAAAATATTTTATTGGGTTAAGGCACTTGCTGTAGAGATCTTTGTGCGCTTGCTCAATCTCATGGAATAATAATAATGGTAAAATAACTCTGGAGGATAACCTACTTGCTGTAGAGATCGTGTGTTTGGCCTAGTCCGAATTTTGAATCAAAGTAGCATAGAGGGTTAATATGCCTCCTGCAAAGCACATTATGTAACACACAGATGACATATTTTTATTTTATGTGAATGGGAAATGGGTTACTGCTTTTAAAACAGAGATCCTTTTGTTACTTGCAGTTCATAAATTGTAATCCTTCTAATATAGCATTGTGAGGTATGATGAACATGTGGCTCCTACATCTTGTAACCCTCACTGTCTTATGTAACACATCCTTTATATTGATGTACACACATATGATTTATTGTTAATGTATAATCTGTACGTTTGATGTAAAGTGCTCTGACACCTTACATTGTGATGAGTAGTGGCACTACTCATTTCAATGCAGGGTGTCATAACGCTTTACATCACACATACACCAATAACAATTTAAATACCTCTATTTTGTTTTATTTCTTTTTGAGCGCTTTAGCACTACTTTAGTGCTAAAGCGATATGAAAGAAATAAAACAAAATAGTGGTATTTAAATTGTTATTTGTGTCTATACTGAGGCGAGCAACCCATCTGACATTCTTACAGTGTATACATAAGCCTTATATACAGGGACTGGACAAAGTCAAAAGCATTTCTCTCTTAAGTACCTGTGATAAGATGTGAGCCTTTGTTTCCCCTCTATTGCATCTAGGTGTGAGGCTCCCCATAGCTCCCAGCCAGGATACCTCAACAAACAAAGGCCTAATGGCCCCTTAACTCCGCCTTTTGTTATGGGCAAACATGGAATCGGATAAGCCCCTTCCCGCCTGCACACTGCTGCTCTGAACAAAAGCAGACAACATGCAGGCGATGCTGAAAGTGTCCCAGTGTCAGAAAATTACACCAGGATAAGTTCAGCATTTTCTGTGAATTCTGTGAAAAGTAGGAAAGGAGCGTGGCTTTCCACTGAAAGTGGCCAGCTGTGGAACAGGGTAGACGGCGTCAGCCCTCAGGAAATTGTGGGTAGATGGCATCTACCTGCTTCTACCCTCGACTCGAACCCTGGGGAGATTTACTAATTTATAGTGGAGCACAGCAATCAAAGTTGCTGCACTGCCTTTCGCTACGAAGAGAGAATAGTGCAGAGTAATATCTACTAAGATGTGGCACTGCTGCTCTGTTCCCCAGCGCTGGCACACAAACAGGATACCCAGCACCGCACACGGACCTTTACTTAGACGTGTGTAAAACATTTCCCACGTTATATGTTTGCTGTACAATGCAGCACACATACAAAGTGGAAAAACCAGGAGAAATAAAAACATTTTCCCTTAGTAACACCTGCTTCAAGGAGATAATATTTTTTGGGTGCAAAACCCTATCTACCATTGTTAGTAGATAGGGCTTTTGTTTGACCAACCATGGGTAGAAGTATCGAAATGCCTGGGTGCCACCCATGGGACATCCCTTTGACACAATATGCAGAGCAGTGAACTACAATATCTGTGTTAGTTTTAAGGATACTTTGCAGTGAACAAGGTTTTGCACCAGGAAGTAAATACTTTATCAATACATTCTACCCGTTACACGTTTTGTGGCTTTGCACAGGTACAAAGTGTTGATAAAACTCCCCCACAGCTTTATTGCTTGAATATGTCAGCTCACCAAATAGAGGCATTTTTTTCTCAGATTGATTTTAGAGGTGAAAAAATCAACAAACTGAAAAAATGTGTTGTTGTAACTAAGACAGTGACAACCATTTTGGTTTATCCTAACACGCTGGTTGTCTTAAGCAGACAGTGGTTGGGGTCTTCATATAATAGACTGTAAAGCCAGTTTGTTCTACATGACACGCAAAAAACTCCAGCTAAATAGGGTAGTGTCATGTTAGTAAGTCAATTTGCACACCACTGAACTTCTATCCCTACACAACTTGCAAAATATTTGAATAGAAATTCAAAATATTGAAATGTTTGAAAATGAAGGAAGCAAGTAGAATGCTTAAGCATTCACTTTCATCTCTGATTCACATAATATTGCCTATTCCATTAGCATGAGAATTTATCTTCATCTTAACTGTGTGTGTCTTTTGTGTAGCGATTCAAACCACGCTTCTGGCGTTTCTATGCACAGTTGCCTCTGGTACTGCTACCTAATTTATAGTACTTAACTGACTTTTCAAGGATGTAAGACTAGAGCCCTGATCAGGACTGTACAAGCCTCTTATTCCACCGGGGATTTCCCTTCAGCCTTTGGAGAATGGTTTTGAAAGCCCAGGGCCACTCTTGATGCTTTTGTAACACTTCACAGCTCCCCGAGGTTAATTGCAGCAGGGGTGGCCGGCACGGCTCGCGGGTGGGGGCACGGGTGCACAGGGGGGGGAGGGGGAGTTTGGGCGTGAGTCAAAATAATAAATAAAAAAATAAATAATAAAAAATAAATAAAACGTACCTTGCCACCGCTGCCGGGTCCCGCGTCTTCTCTCCTGCTCGCCTGTGTCTGACTCCAGATCGGAACAGGAAGCAGGCAGCCAGGCTCCCACCCCTAAGCCAATGGAGTGTTGTAATTGGTCTGAGCGCCATGGCACGGCACTCAGCCAGGCACTGGAGGGGTGAGCATGTTCCCCATTCAGGCTGTAATGCAGCCTGCATTGGGGAACAGAGGAGTGCGCATGTCTGGGATGGGTGGCCCAAGAGGGCCGACCAAACAGTCATTGCACACTCAGGAGTTGGCCAAACCACTCCTCCCCTGCCCTGCCGCTTAAGCAGAGCAGCCCCACTCAACCGCCCGCTGGGAAAAAAAAACATAAAATGGTAATGACTAAAAGTTATTACCATTTTATGTTTTTGCTTCTCGCACTGTGAGAAAGCAATGGGGTGACGCTCCTCCGCCATAGCTGAGGAGCCATCTCTAAATTGCAGCAGGCAGGGGAAAGCTTCAAGAGAGAGAGAGAAAGAGTGGGAGGAAGATAGAGAAATAGCGATGAGAGAGGGCAAATAGAGAGAGGAGAAAATGAAAGCAAGAGAATGGATGGCTGGAAAGAGAGAGGCAGCACGGGGAAACAAAGGGTATGGAGCAGCTCTGAGCATTTTTGCCAGGGCTAATCTTGGTTCCCTAGTCTGGCCCTGGGCCGATTTTGAGCTGAGGAGTAAATTCCAAACACTGAGGGGCCGATTCCGATCTCGGCCGGTAGGGCACCGAATCGGATTTGGCTGAACCGGATCCGATTCGGAGCCCTTTTCCCGACCGATCCGTACGTGCGTCCGGCCGAGCGAGCACGATGCGAGCGCGTGTGAATTCGCCGACCGACTCGTTCGCGGGTCCCAACCGCTCCGACCGACTCGCACGGATGCGCCTCGCACCGCGCAATGGAGACGTTCCCCGACCGGGCAGTACGATGCGCGCCGCGAGCAGTCCGACCGACTCGCGCCGCCTGGCTCCAAGAAGCAGTCGGAGCCGTACTTTGGGGTCCGTGTCGGACCCCCTGTACGCGTAGCCGTGCGAGTCGCACACAGGGGGACCCATAGGTCCCCCTACCTGTGCATGCACGCCACGAGTCGCCCGAGGCGTACCCGCTGTAGGGGGCGCCTTGTACGCCTCGCACCCATTGAGTCAATCGCGAGCCCGCGCACGCGGTAGACGACCGGCTCCCATTGACTTCAATGGGAGTCCGACCGACTCGAGTCCGATAGCATACGTGCGCATCGTACTCGTTCGGTCGGGCTGCTAGGGTCCGATTCGGTAGGAAATCTCTCCGGGTCCGGCTCGGTCGGAGGGATTTCCGGCCCGAATCGGAATTGGCCCCTGAGTATACACATTTTTGAAAAGGCTAAACAGATGGAATTGGGGGGCAGATTTTCAAAGAGTTTGCGGTGGTGCTCACATGACGCAAAGCGGCGCAAAACCTCGCACACATTTTCAGATAGCCGCAAGTAGGTATTTGCACCATATTTTAAAGTTAGCGTGACGCACAAACGGTTTTGCGTCACTCTGCGCCAAAGTCGATTTAATGTATGCAGAGTGGGTGTGTCAGGGCGCTACCCACGCAAAAAGCTCCTAAACTCTTTAGACACAGGTATTTACAAGAGTCATGCAAAGTGACGTGAAGCAGCGCAAAAAAGATTAGCGCATAAAAAATAGCGCAGGTACAAAACAGGCGCAAAAAGAGCTGGAGCAATTTACTGGGAGATCTACCAGCAGAAGCACAACAAATATCTACTGGCTGTGGCAACCATGGAGATTGTTATTGTCCGTCACCATCAGCGGATAGTTGCCTTGGGGAAAAAGAAAACACAGAGGAAGGAAAGAATCTACAAGCAGAGCCTATCACTCATCCACATGGAGATACTGGTAGCTGGAGTCTCTTCTGACTGCTGCATTACAGGAATGGGTTGTGGGACAAGGCTCTCTGCCATTTCTTGTGTTAGGACTTCCACCAAAATACGTTGCATCCTTTTGCAGTGTTTTGCGATTAATTTTAAGGATGTGCATGATGCACATGCTTTTTGCGCTGCGAGACTATTTTTGCGCATGCGCTAGTTCACGATGCCACGCGTTGTAAATATGACGCAGCGCTATTTACTTTCACGCATGCAGCGCAGCGCTAAGGTTTTCTGGCGCAGCGCGAATTCTACTCAACTTTTGTAAATCTGCTCCTTAGTGTGTTAAATACTGATTCTTTGGGTCTGCCTGAGTGGGCGTGTGTGACCACTCGGTCAATGGCAGCCGGTAAGGGCATTCAAGAGGACCTGGAGCCTGAAAGAGTGGCCCAAGTGCCTGCCACAGAGAAGAGGCAGGGGCGCAGGAAACCTGCCCTGAAGTTCCCACGGTCCAGGAGGAGGCAAACCTTGAGGGGGATGCCCAGGAGCCTACAGGGGAACAAGTGGCTGAACTGTAGGACCTACCTGAGCTGACCCATTGGCAGCAGGAAGGGTGCCCCTCCAGGGAGGAATTCTGCCAGGAGCAGCAGAAGTGCCCTTCTCTTATTGGTTTGCGGAAACAGGCTGCAAACCAGGCAGTAGGTGATCAGTCTGGATCACATTCGATTTACTGGGAGAATAGTCTCCTGTATAGCGAACCTAAGGTTGCTGAGCCTGGGTCAGCCCATTTGCTTGTGGTACCCCAGCGCTTCAGAGCCTTCCTACTAGGTCTGGCTCATGATGTGCCTTTGGCAGGACATTTGGGGCAAGATAAGACCTTTGAAAGGCTTGTCACCCACTTGTACTCGCCCCAAATGCGTAAGAGTTCTGATACTCACTGTAGGTCTTGCCAGACTTGCCAGGCAAGTGGTAAGAGTGGTTGGAAGTGTAAGGCTTCTATCCAACCTTTCCCTGTGGTCAGCACCCCCTTAGAGAGGGTGGGTATTGACATTGTGGGGCCTCTGGATCCCAAGACAGCCATGGGCAACAGGTTTTTCCTGGTCTTGGTGGACCATGCCACCCGGTACCTGGAAGCCATCCCTCTCCGGACTGTGTCGGCCCCCGTGGTGGGTCGTGCGTTGATGGGGATTTTCTCCCACTTTGGGTTCCCCAGAGAGATGGTGTCCGACCGTGGTACCAACTTCAGGAGAGTGGTGTTACCTACAAGTTCACCACTCCTTACCACCCCCTTTTGCAGGGATTCTGCACATACACAGAACTATGCGCAGGATTATGGGACCTTGGTGTATAGGGGCTAAGCCTTCCCACTACTCTAGTGCCCACGAGCCCAGGACCGACTAGCTATAGTGTCTCGCTCGCTCTCCTACACACTCACGGAGTAGCAAATGATTAGACACCCCAGAACACAACACTCCCGGATCTCACAGGAATCTCGGTAACAAGACACACCTTTTCGCTCACTCCCTAGTACCTGTCCACAATAAGATCTGACTGAGACACGAATATAGTTTAAATTGTTTATTTTAACTAACGTGTTCTTACATGCAGTATACGTGCCACAACAAGCAGAAAAATGCATAACACGAATATGGTTAACATTGCAGCTAGGCCCTACATCTTAGAGGGAGATGTCATTGTATAAAGACAATGGAGAACGGACCATAGTGCCTAACTTCCCTCCCCTTGGTTAGAGGAAATATTATTATATAATAGAAGATCTCCGGGCTTTGTCAGCAGACCCCATACCTTAGACCATAGATGGTATTTCTACATCGTAGGTGTGTATTGCTCTTCTTCCTGGAAAGGTCCCTCTCCAAGTGTGTTTCACCTAAACATGTCTCCCCCGTAATATCAAAGTACGAGCTTCAAGCAGCAGCTGAGTTAGTGTGTTTTGTCTAGGTGCTAGGGCCTGACCAGAACAGAGTAACAAGGGGCATTGTTTATTGACCTTGCTCACAATGTTCAGACTAAACTCCAGAAACAAGCAGAGAATGACACTGCAAACAGTTCTCATGTGAAAGGCATAAACACTCTTGCAAAACAAAGCTTTGTAGTAACGTGCGCAAAAGCTGCATCATGGCTGCAGGGCTCATGCTAACTTAGTGATGTCGACAATGTCCCCATCTGCCACGTGACACCCCAAGGTAATGGGCTAGTTGAGAGATTCAACCGGACCCTGAAGGGCATGATTATGGGTCTTGGTAAACCCATGAGGCGTAAGTGGGACGTCCTATTACTATGCCTTTTGTTTGCTTACAGAGAGGTATAGCAGAAGTCGTTAGGGTTCAGTAACTTTGAACTCCTGTATGGGCATCCTGTAAGAGGACCTCTAAGTCTGGTCAAAGAAGGCTGGGAGAAAGCTCCCAGTAAACCTCCCCAGGATGTATATAGCTACATGCTGGCCTTCAGGATCCAGACTAAGCGCTTCAAACAACTCGCTCAGGTGAATCTGGAAGCCAGCCAGGAGGAGATGAAACGTTGGTATGATCAGAATGCCACTCTGATCGAGTTTCAGCCTGGACAGAAAGTATGGGTCATCGCCCCAGTGGAGCCTTGTGAGCTCCAGGATAAGTGGACCTGACCATATGAGGTGGTGGTGAGCAAGAGTAAAGTCACCTACTTGGTAGACTTGCAGTCTCCTAGGAACCCTTTGCTGGTCCTGCAGGTGAACCGCCTTGAGCCCCACTTGGAGAGGTCCAAAGTGGGAATGCTCCTAGCAACAAATGCTGGAATGGAAGAGGAGACTGAGTCTCTTCCTAACCTCCTGTCTGTGAAGGAACACAATGGGTCAGTGGACGGTGTAACACTCTCCCCCGCTCTGACTCCTGAACAGCAGAGCAACTGCTGCCAACTGTTGGGACAGTTTGCTGCTCTGTTCTCCCTGACCCCTGGTGTCACTCAGTGGTGTGTCCATGATGTTGACACTGGGGAGAGTCCTCCTGTAAATACAAAATTTACAGAGTGAGTGACAGGGCCAAGGCTTGCATCATTAAGGAGGTCTCCAAGATGTTAGCGCTAGGGGTGATTGAGCCCTCAAACAGCCCTTGGGCCAGCCCAGTGGTCTTGGTCCCAAAGGCTGCAGCACCCGGTGCCATGCCAGAACTCCAGTTCTGTGTGGACTACCGAGGGCTAAATTCGGTCACCAGGACTGATGCGCACCCCATCCCCAGAGCTGATGAGCTCATAGATCAATTGGGAGCTGCCCGGTACCTCAGTACATTTGACTTAGTGTATGGGTACTGGCATATTGCCTTAACTGATGGGGCAAAGGTGAGGTCAGCATTCTCAACACCAGAGGGGCACTACCAATTTTGGGTGATGCCCTTTGGGTTGAATATTGCCCCTGCCACCTTTCAGAGGTTGGTCAACCAGGTGTTGGCTGGACTGGAGGATTTCAGTGCCGCCTACCTGGATGACATAGCAGTGTTCAGTGCCACTTGGGAGGAACATCTGCACCACCTCTGGGAAGTGTTGAAGGCTCTGCAGAGGGCAGGCCTTACGATCAAGGCAAGTAAGTGCCAGATCGGGCAGGGTTCTTTGGTGTACTTGGGACACCAGGTAGGGAGCAGCCAGGTGGCGCCTATACAGCCCAAGATTGATACCATTCTGGCTTGGGAGCCTCCCAAGACCCAGACAGAGGTGAGAGCCTTCTTAGGACCCACCGGGTATTACGGGAGATTTGTCAAGGGGTATGGCACCATTGTTGCCCCCTTGACAGAGCTGACTTCCAGGAAGCAGCCCAGAAACGTGAACTGGACTGACGCTGTCCAGAAGGCTTTTGATGCTCTGAAATCTGCCATGTGCACGGCGCCACGGCTACAGGCACCCAACTTCTCAAGGGAATTCATTGTGCAGACAGATGCTTCAGAGCATGGTGTGGGAGCTGTGCTCTCACAGCTAAATGAGGAGGGCCTAGACCAACCTGTAGCCTTCATTAGTAGGAAGTTACTTCCACCGGAACAGAGGTGGAGTGCGATTGAGCATGACACTTTTGCTGTGGTCTGGAGAAGCTGAGGCCCTACTTGTTTGGGACTCACTTCCGGGTTCAGACCGAACACAGGACCCTCAGATGGTTGATGCAATGAGGGGTGAGAATCCAAAGCTGTTGAGGTGGTCCATTTCCCTACAGGGGATGGACTTCACAGTGGAACACTGCCCTGGTACAGAACACGCCAATGCTGATAGTCTGTCCAGATTTTTCCGCCTTAGTGAAGAGAACTCCCAAGAGGGTGGATAGTTCTCCCCACATTTCAGCTGGAGGGGACCAGTGTTAGACCTGGCACCATTGGCATGGGTCTCCCCTGCATTTTTGCCTTTGCCTCCTGTGTTTTTGCTGTGTGTTGGACTCCGTTTTGCTGGTCTAGATGCTTTGGGCACTTTGCCGCTGCTGTTCAGTGCCAAAATGCAAGTGCTCCCTTTGTAAATTGTTGTTATGGATTGGTGTTTCCATGATTGGCTGATTATATTTACTAGTCAGTCCCTAGTACAGTGCACTGTGTGTGCCCAGGGCCTGTAAATCAAATGCTGCTACTGGGCTGCAGCACTGATTGTGCCACCCACATAAGCAGCCTGTAAATGTAACTTTGGCCTGCCATTGCAGAGCCGTTGTGCAGTCTAGTACTGCGATGTGCACTTGGCAAGTGCATCCACTTGCCAGGACCTAACCTTCCCTTTTCTTACACGTCAGTCACCCCTAAGGTAGGCCCAAGGTACCCCTGTGGGCAGAGTGCAGTGTATGTGAAAGGTAGGACATGCCCTGGTGTGTATGGCATGTCCTAAGAGTGAATTACTGCCAATTTCGTTTTTCACTATTGTAAGGCTACCTGTTCCCATAGGATAGAATGGGGAGTTTGCTTACAGCATCTTATAGACATAACTACCCCTAGGAACAAGGTAGGAAAATAAAGTTTAGTATGCCTGAACTCAGAATGTTAAAATGCCTCTTTTAGTGAGGGTGATTTTTACATTCTGTGTTTGAAAATACCACTTTTAGAAAGTAGGTATTTTCTTGCTTACCCACCCAGTGTGCCTCTGGTAGGTTTGTGTATTGCATGTCTGGCTTTTGGATGACAGGGGCTGGGGAGGAGCAGTGGCACCAGAGAGCCTGATGTGTCAGGGCTGGGCTTAATAGACCTGGGCTGCATTTAGAGTAGGGGAGGAGATTTCCTTTCACCAGAATGGGCCTGGTCTGCCAAGGGCAATGCTGTCTCCACCTCCTGCCAGGAAGCTGCACGGGAGAGGACAGGGCTTCTCTTCCACCAGAGAACAAAGGATTTTGTGATCTAAATATTGGGGCCCATGAAGGAAGTGACCCGATTAGAGCCACCCGGGTCACTCGCAACCACCTCTCAGCCTTCCATACAAATGAAGAGTCGGTCAGACAGTAGAGAATACAAACCAAAGTTATTTATTAGTATGCGCTCGAGCGGAGTCCGGTCTGACCAGCCTCCTTAGATAGCTGCCGAGGGACTGACCCCCGTCCACAAGGTAAAGTCAGATATACATTTCCAACACCCCTAAGACCCGCCCAGACTGGAATTTTCCAGCCTGGGCACTGATGAACAAAGGAGGTACAGAAAGATGAGCTACCATCCTGAGACTGGGTACACGCTATCTTAGTTTCAAGGTTACTCTGCCCATGCTCGTTTTCCTGAGGGTGGGAGCAGACCTACCTATGGGAAAAGGCATGCAGATAAAGAAAGCTCTATTCATTAGTGCAGCGAAGCTCAACTTTGAGTGATAATGAGAAAGAATCGAGACTGCTTTCTGCTGAGGCAGACAGTTTGAGACAGAGGCCTCATTTCGATCATGGTACAACATGGCGGCTGAATACAAAATGGTGCCGCAAATGCTAACTTAACTCGCACAATGCTAAAAGAAGTCAGCCAGACACATTTTCAGTCCAACAGACCCTCCTTTTAGCATTTGCTAACAGTTTTGTCTGATGCATAGGAAATTAATAACTGCTCACATACTAAAATACTACTGGTACATTTTAATTCGACATTGTCAATACTCAAAAATACCTTCGTCAATAGATATTAAGTCGTGGACAGCCTGCATCATCATAGTTGAAGACTTAGAATCATGTTCTGGGGCCTTTGGTGTGGGTATTAACTTTCCAACACAGTAAGTACAGCAGGCAGGAAGGCAATGGACGCACAGGCAACAAGTGAAAATGACACCTGCAATTACTACCAGAAAGATAAGAACCTTCCAACCCCAGGATGCTATTAAACCCCAGAACCAACCAGAAAGAGTCCGGGTACCATTCTCTTGGTGAATATCAGATGAAAGCCTGTGCAACTTCTGTATTGCAGCGTATAGATTAGGAGCGTGGTCCGGTATGTATACACAGCAACTGCTACCGATGACGTGGCAGGCCCCTCCTCGATCAGCAAGGATGACGTCTAACACCATCCTGTTCTGAAGAGCAACGAGCCACATAGCCTGGAGCTCAGCTGTAATATTTGTCAGAATTCCAGCCGTGGTATTAATGACCCCTTCCACCACCCTGGTGAGGCGACGGATATTAAGTCTATTGGACATAGGGCCCCAAAAGGGAATGATACCCTTCATAGCATCAGTGAACTGCTGTAGAGTAGTATCTGTCTGATCTATGTCTTCTGTATTGATGACCCTTCTAATACGTGATAGATGGACACCTCTATGCTGCAATCGGTGCTCTCTATGGTAGTTGGACAGTGTTATGTACACCGGGGGAAGGAGGAAAGAGACGTAACATATGCCAGACCACCCCCTAGGAAGCCACACATAAGCCTGGGACCCACAAACGAAATAAACATTATGGGGGGGAAGCAAAGGTGGGCTACTTGTTGTGCTCAATACATAAGTATAATTGCAATTACTCTTTCCCACTTTAACATTCCCAAGGCCTCGAACACAAAAACTAGCTATTTTGTTAACTACCGGCACCGGCATTGTTTTATCCTGAGTAATATTGCGCATCTGGAAAGATTTAAAATATTCAGTGACATTAAACCCCTGGAAATCCAACATTTCATTTCGAAGCCATGTTACATTTTTTTCGTTCTCATATACGTTCATACAGGCTGTTGGGGACAAGGTATCAGCGGCCCCTTGTTCTCCTGGAGTAAACCCTTGGTGAACACGTATGCATTCTAACACAGTATCATAATCAGCATATGTCATATTCATGGCATCAGAATGGAAATGAGTATATACCATGGTAAACAGTTGAAACCAGGCCTCGCAACTCCCGAGATAGGAAAATGGCATGGACAGTTATATATCGTTCTTATGTGTCACAGAAGGGAGCAGTCCACAAATCCAACAATTAGTAACGTTTTGATGTATTATGTGCCTGGTGGAGCATTTGCAAGAAAACATTATCTACATATGTTTTTCTGTGCTCACCCTTGCGAGGGGCCAAAGTAACAAACATGTGTTCAGGGGGAACTGGTGTTGTGCCAATCAAAGAGTGCATAGGATATTTCTCCTCAAGGAACCACACTATTCCAAGTACTGTTATCAGAAAGATCAAGACAATTACTACAAAAACTATTTTACTCTCAATAGACCAACTAGACCAGCCAGACCCACCCTGCCTGAAATGCGGGGCTGCAAAGGGCTGTTCTTCCTCCATAATGGGGCGACCAAATGTTACATTTTCAAACCAGAGGAAAGGACATGCAATGGAGCCAATGACGAGGAAACAAGAGAGGGGCAAATGTCCCCAGCGTCCTTCAGAGCCTCGCTGGTAGACTCCTATTGTTCATCAAGTGCTGGCGCTGTTGAGCACCGGCGGTGGCGCTAGGCGATCCTAGCTCTTTGAAGAAATCCCACGTCACAACGGATGAGGAACTCCCTTTCCCAGGGGTGCACAGTCAAGCAATCCTGTCCAATGTCCGAACAATGCACCAATTTCACCTCTCCCTATTCTACTGTGGCCTTCCTTGTCGAGTCCATCCCTGCTAGTCTGAATTTTCCTTTGGTGCACTGTTCCTCCGTCGGGGCGTAAATTGTACTGAGCTACTCCAGGGACAGAGGGGTCTGCAAACAGGGGCTCAGACACAGAGGGGCTAATGGACTGGGGCTCAAGCACAGATGGGACAGCGGCTGGGGCTCCTGGATGGCCTTGATCCCAGGTGGCACTGCCTCGTTCAATACTGCGTTGTTTTCCTCCTCCGTTTGTGCCCACGTCAGCCAAGCATCCGAGAAAGGAACAAAATGGGGCACTTGCTCAGTTTCAGAGTCGCCAACTCCCTCAAGCACCCATTGGTCGTAGGGTAAAGGGAGGGGCACCTTGCGGCAGTGCTAGGAGTGTATCCAATTCTTCTTTCCGGCCACCTTCACAGCGGTGCGGGTGGCGAGGAGCACCTGCGCAGGCCCCTTCCACCTCGGATCCAAGCTTCCTTTCCTCTGGAAGTGTCTGGTCAGGACAAAATCGCCAGGCCTAATTTCGTGCCCGGGCCCCTCAGGTGTTGATGGTAAGGCCTTGTTGACCTGTTGGTGAATAGAATGCAAACTTTTAGTCAACTCATACAGGTAATCCACTAGCAACGGGTATTCAATTTCGGAGAATCTGCAAGGATGCGGGACGCCCCAGACATTTGCCGGTCGTCCAAACACGACCTCATACGGTGACAAACCTATCCTAGAGTGAGCCGTTGTTCTTGTAGACAAAAGGGCTAATGGTAAAGCATCTGGCCACTGCAATCCTGTGCTCTCTCGAATCTTTGCCAATTTCAGTTTGAGAGTACCATTGTACTTCTCAACCAGGCCTGTTGACTGGGGGTGATTTGCAGCATGAAATTTCTGCTTGATGTGCAAGCCGTCGCACACCAGCTGGATAACCTTTGAATTGAAGTGACTTCGGTTTCCACTCCAAATCAAACAGGGCAAACCAAAACGTGGGAAGAACTCCTTTAGGAGTACCTTCGCCATCGCCATGGCTGTGTTCTCTTTAGTGGGGTAAGCCTCAACCCATTTACTGAATGCACAAACAACTACTAACATATATTTCAGATTTTTGACTCGTTCCATTTTGATAACATCCATCTGAAGGACCTCGAAAGGGAAGGGTTGTACATCATGCATACCATACAGTACTGTACCAAGTGAGCAGCAACCTTGGGAATATTGTCACTCTGCCATACAGGATCTAATAATTTACAGATACCCTTCGCACTAATGTGGGCTGGCCCGTGCACCATAGTGACCACAGGAAGGACATATGCGTCTGGTAACATCCATCTCTGCTTTCCTGACTTATCCGTCTAACACCCATCCTCATCTAAACGTGCTGTACTTTCCTGCCATACTGCTAACTCTTCAATCGTTGCCTCACTCTGAATTTCTTTCACATTGTCTAGAGTATCCTCGAACATAGAGGCCTCGGGCACCCACCTGGCAGGACCCGCTACAACCATCTTTTTCATTTTTGTTCGAGCTGTCTCCTTCGCTGTCTGGTCTGTAAATGCATTTCCTCTTCCAAAATCATCAGTAATCGCCTTGTGGGCGCTGCACCTTATTATGGCCAATTTCTTAGGGAGTGTCAGGGCAGACAGAAGCCTATGTATAAGGGGGCCATTCTGGATGCGTGTCCCATGGGAGGTGAGAAACCCTCTCTCTGCCCAGAGCCGCCCAAAGTTATGGGCGACCCCGAAGGCATACTGGCTGTCAGTATAAATATTAACAGCCAGTCCCTCGCTCAATTCACAGGCTCTGATAAGGGCGACTAACTCAGCTGCCTGAGCTGACTGATAGGGAACTTGTGATGTCTCAACTACCGTATGCAGTGTAGTAAGCGCATATGCGGCGGTGGAGGTGCCATCTGGTAATTTAAAACAAGACCCATCGATATATAGTTCCCCTTGGGGGTCAGATAAGGGAACATCAGTCAGGTCTACCCGTCCCTTCGTCTCTTCCACTGTCCGAAAAAGACAATCATGTATGTTTATTTCTTCACTCTCAGATGGGAGGGGCAGTAACATTGCAGGGTTCAGAGTGGCACATCTTTTGATTGTAATATGCGGGGCAAAGAGAGTTAGCTCATAACCGGTCAGACGTGCACTGGTGAGGTGCTGTGTCTTGGTTTTATTCAAAAAGGTATCCATAGCATGGGGGACCATAACTGTGAGGTCAGTATCAAGTACGAGCCCAGCCGATTGCCTTATAGAGATGGCCACAGCCGTGACCACTCTTAGACAGCTCGGGAGGGCTCTTGCGACAGGGTCAAGCAAAGCAGAAAAATAAGCACACGGCCATTGCTTACCTCCAAAGGCCTGCGTTAAAACAGAGAGCGCACAACCAGCCTTCTCGTGTACATACAGCACGAACGGCTTCCCATAGTCAGGCGTGCCAAGCACAGGAGCAGAGCAAAGCGCAATTTTTAATTGCTCAAATGACTGCTGACATTCAGGCGTCCAAGGCAGGGGCTCATGCACATCTTTAGTGGTTAGCGTGAGCCGGGGTTTTGTTAGTAACAAATAACTAGGGATCCAATGTCGACAGTATGAAGTGATGCCAATAAAAGCGCACACATTCCTCTGGGTTTTAGGGATAGGCATTTTAACTATGGCGCTAATGCGCTCAGGGGTCAATCTCCTACCCTCCTTCGACAGTAGGTGACCTAAATAGGTGACCTCCTGTCAACAATATTGAAATTTAGAAAGGGATACTTTATGTCCATTGTTAGCCAAATGTAGCAACAACTTAACCGTACTGTCTTTGCATCCCTGTTCAGTATCAGAGGCTATCAGTATGTCGTCCACATACTGAAGCAATACATAACCTGGGGAAAGCGTAAGAGAATACAATTGAGCCTTCAGAGCCTGGCTATATAAACTAGGACTTTCAGTATAGCCTTGAGGAGCACAACAGAATCTAAAGCTCCTCCCAGCCAGGGTAAAACCAAACAGATAGCGACTATCAGGATGAATTTCTATACTAAAGAAGGCATTTTTCAAAGCAATGACACTGAAGAATTTGGCGGAAGAGGGGATCATTGTCAGAATGGCAGTAATGTCGGGGACCACCGGGAACTGAGGGACCACTATTTTATTAACTACTCGCAAATCGATCACAAAACGATAAACATCTGGGTGATCGTCAGAGGAGCCTGAAGGTGCCCTTTTAAGAATGGGAAGAATAGGGCTATTACACACATTCGCAGTCGTCTCTTCAATAACTCCTGACTCAATCAAGCCCTGTATAATCCGCAACAAAGCTCGCTCCCCTGCTTGTGGTATTTGGTACTGAGGAATACGGGGCAAAATGGCATTGTCTTTAACTTTAATGGAAATTGGGGGAATTTGCAGTAGTCCTACATCCGTCTCACCTGTTGCCCACAAAGTGGGCGGCACATCTTTAAGCTCAGCAGGAAGGGGCGTATCTTTGGACAGACACTGCTTAGAGCTAATCTCATTCGGTCCCATTGTCATGTAAACACCGTCCGGAGAACAAAAAATGGTCGCATGCAACTTCTTTAATAAAGCCAAGCCCATTAGGTTTTTTCCACAACTTGACGTCAATAAGAACTGTGAATCTACAGTAAAAGGACCGATAGTCAAAGCAAGAGGTTTGGAAATGGGGCTTACAACTGGTACGCCAGAAAATCCTACCGAAACATTATTTTGGCCAGACAGAGCTGCCCCGGGGACCAGCGAACGAGAAACAGAGCTATTCATTGCACCTGTGTCCACTAAGAATTTCTTAACTGAGCCTTGCAAATCTGCGGTGACATAAGGACCGCATTGATCTACAGGTATCTGGACTGGTCCCTCACCCTTTTCCTGGCTGTCCTAGCTGTGAGACATCCCTGTCACCTGGTCCAGAATATAATTATCGTGATAATACTGTCTCCCTCGAGGGTCATCAAAATAGTTCTGGTCAGAGCGACCCTGCGATGTCCCATCCTCCTGAACCCCAGCCTGATTCCTTGCTCCACGGCCCCGTCCACGAGTACCTCTTCCTCTGGGTGTCGCAACTTTCTGCAATAACACCAGACACTCGCTACGCCAGTGTCCCTCCTCCTTACAATATGCACACTGATTCGGTCCCACAGACGCAGTGCTCCTACTAGTACGGGGAAGTTGCCGGGCCGGACCAGCTCCACGTCCTCTACCGTTACCCCTAGATGCCTGCTGTAACAACACCTTCATCTTCAACTCCTTGTGCTTCTTTTCCACCTTTTCCTTCTCCTCATTTTCCCTGTGTTCATAATACTGTGCCATACTCAATATTACAGAAGGGGTGGAGGTCGTCTAAGTGCTCTCTGAAGCCTGCAACCAAGCTGCAATCTCTGGGAGCAGGTTCGTAATAAATCTATTGACGAACAACCGGACACCCCCTTCTACTGACAAATCCTGTCCACTGAAATCCAAAAACACACCCTCGAACCATGTAAAAAAATCAGATACACTTTCATCTTTCTTCTGACGACATGCCGCTAACTTGTCCCAATCTACCCTTCTCGGAGGAATGAGAGAGTGCATATAGGTAATAATTCGGCTGAATAAAGCTAGTATCTCGGCCTTAGGCTTTTCTCCAGGCTTCATTTCCTTATCCCATGCTTTAATCTGGTCCCATGTACCACCCAATTCCACAGCGTGGTCCAGCGTGTGCACCTGCCTCCAAATGTTGAAGGGCACCAGCAGACCAATGAACATTTCAATATCTGCAAGCGTCATTACTGTCGATGAAGCGGCTTCCGTCAATTCCTTATAGTATGCAGTAGGATTTTTCCTAGGGTCAGGTAACTGAGTCTTAAGGGATAACACCTCACTCCTCTTCCATGGGGTATAGGCCCACTGTTCTTGAAAACCGGGCCTCTATCCTTGGTCTAAGAACTGCGTCATGCTGATCTCGAAGCTCTGGCACCTCAGGGTGATATATGGGATGGACTTCCCTCATCGGAAACTGTGACACTGTCTTCGGGCTCTTCTCAAACAGCCTACATCGGTAAGCTACCAATGTCGCAACATTTCCGAAAACCTCCTCAGGTGCCATACCAGCTACATATACATTATCTCTGATATCATAAATAATCTGGGACGCTATAGCATTAAAGCACTGTTCTCACAATCCAATCAGTGTAGCTGACATGTGCTTAAGGGCATGCTGCTGCACAAACGGCTCATAATCCCTCATCACACTCCACACATCTTCAGTACTATAGATGGGATGACGGGTCAACTAAGCGGCCTGATTTGCTACCGCCCTTTTTTCTTCCTCCCCCACATCAGATCGTATTAAGTTTCATCCCAACCGCTCCCCAGCAGTTGCCCAGTCCCCATCCCCCAATCCACATACAGGTGTTCCACTACCCAGTACTGTCGGGGAATGAGGGATGAGGGAAGGAGTAGTAACTGAAAGAGTAGGCACCAACGTCGTTAATGGCTGTGTTGTGGGCGTAAGGGCTGGAGAAAAAGAAGACATTGACATGATAGGCATAGCACAGAGACTAGCAGTTATCGCAGGCGCGGAGGGCGAAGCCACAGAATTGACAAGAGGCGCAGCGGCTAAAGCAACTGATTCAATAACAGAAGAAACAGAAACAGCAGGGGCAGAAGAGACAGACGACTGGGGCTGTGGTACAGCAGGGTATATTCTCTGCGGGGCGTATGGAGGCGAAGGTCGGTTGTCTAACAATTCCTCCACAAATGTATCATTGTCTTCCCAAACCACATAAGACTTTTCACATTGCAATCGAAACTTCCTATCAGCACACTCTATTCCCTTCTCAGTCTTCTCTTTATCATACGCAACGGCTTTCTGAGTCACTGTCTGCATCCTTCCCTTTTGGGCCTCCTTTTCTGCTTTCATTCATCTCTGTTTAACTTCCTTTTGCCACGTTCTAAGGGAATCAAACATTGACTGCCTACTCCTTTTCGCAAACAATTTATCCTGCAGGAAATTATGCTTTTGCTCATCAAAAGTGCCCATCAACGGCCTCTGTAACTCGGCGTTGTCCCTCGTATATTTGTGCCATAATGTACTAAACATAATAGGGCCAAGGCCATGCTTAACATACATTTCAAAGTTTGGGGAGCCTTCTGGAGGTGCAGGCTGACTCTCTTCCAATCGAGCATCAGTAGAACAACAACGACAACTCACACAACATGGCCTACTAAAACAGGGCATCTTGAAATGAAAACGTTTTCACTATCTACGCCAAGCAGATATTTGCAAATATCTTACCAAAGTTGGTCCGCAGACCTCACCAAATCCGTATCAGAACAATAACATGTTCACAAAGAACTCAAGCAAATTCAAGCGCTTGTCCAAAAACGATCCTCAGACCGTATCAAACACAAACCAAAGTGGCGCCTTGGCCACGGAACAAAACCAAAGCAAACTCACCTGGTGCACACAGGTCAAACAAAGTTATTCTCCACTGCCGAATCTTCAGACCAAATGGACAGATCCAAGGGTTTCGCCGTTCAGGACCCCAGCCGGGATGACCACTGGCCGAGGCACCGTGGTCGGGGGGAAACAGATGGGGCAGTTGCGAGTACTGGACTCTCTCATGCAGGGATCCCCGGTCCGCCCGTCTGACCCGACGTGGTCCAGTCCCCCTCACCCGTCCGCGGGCAAGGAAGGGTCACTCACCCGATGGGGTCCCTGTTCGGGCGCCAACTGAAGGAAGTGACCCGATTAGGGCCACCCGGGTCACTCGCAACCACTTCTCAGCCTTCCATACAAACGAAGAGTCGGTCAGACAGTAGAGAATACAAACCAAAGTTATTTATTAGTATGCGCTTGAGCGGAGTACGGTCTGACCAGCCTCCTTAGATAGCTGCCAAGGGACTGACCCCCGTCCACAAGGTAAAGTCAGATATACATTTCCAACACCCCTAAGACCCACCCAGACTGGAATTATCCAGCCGGGCACTGATGAACAAAGGAGGTACTTAAAGATGAGCTACCATCCTGAGACTGAGTACATGCTATCTTAGTTTCAAGGTTACTCTGCCCATGCTCGTCTTCCTGAGAGTGGGAGCAGACCTACCTACAGGAAAAGGCATGCAGATAAAGAAAGCTCTATTCATTAGTGCAGCGAAGCTCAACCTTGAATGATAAAGAGAAAAAATCAAGACTGCTTTCTGCTGAGGCAGACAGTATGAGACATAGGCTTCATTCCAATCATGGTACAAAATGGAGGCTGAATACAAAATGGTGCCGCAAATGCTAACTCAACTCGCACAATGTGAAAGAAGTCAGCCAGACACATTTTCAGTCCAACGCCCAGACCCCAGAACGTTAGATCATTTCTGGGAATCAAGAGGAACCTTTGCCAAGGAGAAGAGCCAGAGAAGCTGAAGAGGATTACTGCCGCCCCTGTGCTGGTTGCTGTCTGGGGTTGGCCTGCAGTGGCTACTTGCTGCCAAGGAAAGGAGAAAAAGACTTTGCTGTTTGGTGTGTCCCCTGCTTGAAAGAAGATCTCCAAGGGCTTGAATTGAGCTTGCCTCCTGTTCTGTAGTCTCGGGGACACAAAGACTTCACCCCCAGCTTCCTTGAACTTCCTTGCTGGAGTTCTGACCTGCAAAGAGGTGCCTGCTGTTGCTTTGGACCTCTAGAGACTGTTTTCCGTTGGGAGCTGGAAAAGTTACGTAACTTCGAGAAGCGAGATGTATCCACACCTGTTTCCGATGCATCGCTGAGGAAATCATCACAGCGCCTGCCCACGGCTCGAGAAATCGCTGCACGCCGCATCGAGTGCACCGATCTCCGAAGTCCGAGATCATCGCACTGATTTCGACATAAGGCCTGCTGTGCGGCTGCAAGAGTTCACCCATCATTCTGGATCGTCGCATTGCATCGAGGCGCCAAGTTTGTGGCATTATTGGGCGACGCAGTAAGAAACCAATGCATCACCTCCCCAGGCAGTAAGAAACCGACGCATCACCTCCTCTCCGGTAAGGAACCGACACATCACCTCCCCTGTGCTGCAGTAAGGAACCGACGCATCACATCCCCCGGAGCAAGGAACTGACGCATCACCTTCCCTGCGGCCCATTTTGTTTGTTTGCATGACGCATCCAAGGTACTTTTGTGAGAAAAGTGTGCATCTGAAATTTGCTTTGAACTGAACTATTTCTACCATCTGAAAGTCATATTTTTATTACTGTATTGTGGATTTTTGTCGTTTGGTCTTGTTTGGGGTTTAGATAAAGATTACTTATTTTTCTAAACTGGTGTGGTGCCCATTTGAAGTGTTTTCACTGTATTACTGTGTGTGTTCACAAATGCTTTACACACTGCCTCTGAGATAAGCCTGTCTGCTCGTGCCAAGCTATCAAGGGGGTGATCAGGGGTTATTTTAGGAGTGTATCCTCCTTACCCTGACTAGAAGCAAGGGTCCCTATTTGACAAAGGTACCTACCTCTGCCAACTAAAGACCCCCATTTCTAACACTGAACAAGAGCTGGGATGGACTGTTCTCCCATACTCAGCACCTTCTTGTTTTTCAGTCAAAATGGTCCCAACATCACTAATTCTGGAACAATAGCAGGTAGCTGTTGTGTGACTCCAGGAGTTGTAGCATTTCCTGGAACTATGTAACCTGCAAAAGAGGTAGAGGGATGGTTTCCATCATGCTCTTTTTCAACACAAGCAAGTTATTGTCCATACATGGACTTCAAGTGCTTCAGCATGCTTGTTGTTCCACAGGATTACGTTTTTGTTGCTGCTCTTGAATGCACTTTTTTCGCACATGGTGCACTTTACTTTCTTTGCAACTACCTGCTTCGCAGCCAATGTTATTGTGAAGAACTTCCATGCAATTTTCTCCTTTTTTATAGCAGGAGGTTCCTCATTAAATGATGTGCTTCCAGTGTGGTGCTGAGGATTTTCACTAGGAGATGCCATACGTTTTTCCAAAATAACAGCAAAAAATGCCAACTGCAAAAACAGCTGTTGCTGTCGATCTGGATGTGTGAATTTTCACAGCCACACCTAAAGCATGAAAAAACTGAGAGGGAACTTTCTCTATAAATGATTGAAAGGTCTTTTAACTAGTAAAATCCATGGGGGTGTGGTCAAGCTAGGCAGCAAGATGGCTGCTCGGTGAGAGGGTTCTGCCGGCCGTAACATTATCCTTGTAAAATCCTACTTACTGAGGAGTCAGAGGCACCCGCTTCCCGCAGGGATCTAATCACGAGTGTGGCATGCACCACTGGAGCCGAAATTTCTGCCCGACCGATCGGTGGATTTGTCTGGCAATGGAGCTGCAGAAGGCTGAGGGGCAGGCCTAACCAGGACGTCGCAGAAAGCTGCTGGGGAAACGAGAATGGACAGGCCAGAGTTCGGAGGGAGCCATGGTCTGGTGTGAGGAGCGCGAAATCGAGGTACAGAAGGGCAGTGGGGGATGTGACTGTGACCCCGTGCTGCCTGAGAGTTGAATGCGCTCCTTCCTGGGAAACGGCCAGGCGGCGTGTTGATGGCAACAACCAAGCTGCAGCCCACACAATCACCATGACAGATGCTGTGTTGCCCGGGAGGGAGCGGGAAGAGGCAGGGAGGCTTCGGTGCTCCCTGGGGGCGCATGGTGTCATGGTGATATGGAACTGGGCTCTCCCCGGGTGGATCGACAAGGCATGAAAACCAGCACAAGGGACGGACGCGGAGGAGCCTTGGAGAGTCATGGGAGCCCCTTTGGGCTGCCTGGCGCAATGACGCTTATTGCTCCCCCTGGAAGTGTGGAGGCTCGGTGCTGGGCCTCAAACGAGGAATTGGGCTGGAGAGAGAAAGGCCCCAGCGGACTGCCTTCCGGCCTGGGAGACACCCCCCAGGGTTTGAAGGTGGATCTGAGGCCCACCCGATGAGGCTGGATGGGGAGAACACAGTGTGGGTGGAGTGGACTGCATAAGGCTGGGACACATGCAGTATTCATGCCTCGTGGTGAGTGAAGGCACAAATGGCATAAAGTAATATTCTGCAGGCGAGTGACTGGGCACCTTCAAAGCAGCGTACATTCACACATACAGACAGTGAAAATCCCTCGCCAGGCCCATTGCCCACTGAGTTTTGTCCAGCCCCACCTGACAACATGGGGAAACATGATCCTAAACAATCCAAATTAACTTTTGAAAAAAAGAGGATCACTAGGCACATGGACGCGGACACCGAACCGGATGTGGAGCAGGCATCAGGGGAGGAGGTGGATGGGGAAAATGACGCTCTCCGGTCTCTCCTACTAGACATGAAATCTAGCCTCAAAACAATTGATGATAAGTTGGATAGACTTACCTCTCAATTAGACCAAGTCAAGAAACAAATAGACGTCCATGAAACCAGCCCGGATCAGATGGAAAACCGTACATCTGAGGCCCATGAGTTCCAAGTGAAAATAAAGGACCAATTGCTACAAATGGACAAAGTGCTCAACATTATCAGAGCCAAGAATGATGACTTGGAAGCCCGCTCACGTAGAAACAACATTCGGATAACATGCATTCCGAATACCACGGCGGTATCCAAGATGGAGACGTTCATGGAAGAGTTACTGAGAGAATTGTTTGGCCCAGATCTATCCACCATGTTCACTGTCGAGAGAGCCCACCGCACTTTGGGTCCCAGGCCCCCCATGGGAGCTCCACTCAGGCCGATCCTTGCCCGCCTGCTAAATTACCGGGACCGCGATACCATACTGTGGAGGGCCAGAGAGCAGAATACCATCAGCCATAAAGGAAATACCATATCGTTCTATCCAGACTTCACCCCTGTGGTGCAGGCGGCTAGATGGGAATTTGCACCAGCCAAACGCATCCTTCAAGAAGCAGAGATTCCCTACGCACTGTTGTATCAAGGCTAAACTAAAGGTGACATATGAGGGAACTGTGCACTACTTTACAGATGCCAAGTCGGCCATGAAGCTTGCCAAACATGTAAGGGGGCAATAAACGGGCTCCAAAGACTGCCGGGGGCTGCTCTCTGACACTAGACTAAGTGATAATGGCTAGATATGAGCAGAAGGGCACGCCACAGAATGCTCTGTCCCAATCAGACTGTAAGTATGTTCTGCTGAGTTTATGCTGCAAAGACACCAGAGTTTAGTAAGCACGCAACTTGAAACGTAACAGGAGCCCACCTCCAGAACATCTCATTCGAACATTGCTTTCTGGCTCTTCAATAACTGTACGGCCACCCCGCCTTTTGGCAGGGTCGTAAGCCGGTGAAATCATGCCCCCAGGGAGAACTCCCGTTTCTAGACCCTATGCTTGTTGCTGGGGCAGTGTATTGGGTTTATGGGTAGGGAAGGGCTTTTTAGCACAACCTGTTTGGGGGGTTGGTGAGGGCGGGGGGCATGTAGGGGTTGTTAATGGTGTTGTCCAGGTTGGAGCGTCACTGCGTCACTGCTTGCTAGGTTATTATAGGTCAAAACAACTCCCTAGGAAAGTACAGTTGCTAGATCCTTGGCCATATATGAAGATGGTACAGGCTTACACATACAAAGCTGCAGAGTGGATAGCAGCAGCTGGGAGCTACCCTGAACATTCCCATACTCATTCCAGATTGTTATGACTTCCTACAATGACCTAACCTGGAACATTCGAGGGCTAAATGACTATAGAAAAACCAGATTAATTAAGGCATATCTAACCAGGCATAATATAGATATTTATTTTATACAAGAACCCCCCCCGGACAGCACTTCCAATGCCAAACTTCATCACAAACGATGGGGCAATGTCTACTCCTCAATATTCTCTAACTACACTAGAGGGGTGGCTATACTAATATGCCAGGGTCTTGTATGGACAACGACTGAATCACACAGAGACCCGTAAGGTAGATTTGTCATTCTGGGGGGTATCCTGGGGAATGTACGAATGACCATGGCTGCTATATACTGGCCAATTACGGATCAGCCTGACTTTTCCAAAATATATGGGCGAAAATTACCATGAAGGGTTGCGACACGATCATCTGGGGAGGGGATTTCAATGCCATCTTGGATGATGCCTTAGATAGAATGGGAGCATCTTGCATATTACACCCCAAATCTAGTGAAACTTTAAATAATATTGTATCGGAAGGTAATCTAACGGATATATGGCGGGTGTGGCACCCAGGAAAGGCTGGGGGCACCTGCATCACAGCGCACCACAGTGCCTGGTCCAGGCTTGACTATTGGCTTGTATCAAGAGACATAGCAGCCTGGACGACCAAGGTGAAGCATTTACCTAGAGCATTATCAGACCATGCCACTTGCTGCTTACAACTGACTATCCCGGGATTGCTGCAACAGGCGTTTAGCTGGAGACTTCCCCCTAACACTCTATTAGACGCAGTGTTTCGGGAAGAAATTAGAGAAGACATGGAGGAATATTTTGCAGTGAACACAGGCTCTGTACTTTCTAAGGCCTTACTATGGGAGGCCTTTATGGTAGTAATCCGTGGGAAATGCATAGCTCGGCAAACCGGGGTATTGAAATCTATCAGACAATCCCTCTCAAACCTAGAAACCAGCATTAGAGATATTGAACTGCAATATTATTCAACCGAAAAGGAGAGTATTTCGGCAGTGCTAAAACGGAAAGTTATCAAGTATGAGGAGGAGGCACAAAGAGAGGTGAAATTCCTTGGTAAATACACACAAGCTAGAAGGTATGGTGAAGGAGACAGGCCGGGAAGAACTCTCGCCACTATACTTAGAATGCTGCGTAATGCTACATATATTACGGAAATCTTAGATGAAAATCACAACCCTGTTAGGGGCCCTCAGGAAATACTAGATCAATTCACACAGTTCTATTCTACTCTATACTTCTCCACTTCCACTGTAATATCGGAAGAACTTCGGTCCTATTTAGACTCAATTGAATTGTTATGGTTGGGGAGGGCCCAGAGGGCGTATCTGGGTGAGCCCTTTACAGCTGAAGACATTATTCAAGTCATTAATAGTTTACCTTCCGATAAAGCCCCTGGCTCAGACGGACTCACTACCACCTTCTATAAATGCTTTGCCTCTCTACTCGCACCCCACCTCTTGACAGTATACGAGGGAATATAGCATGTTACATCGCATGCTATTACATCGTGTTCTATTACAACGCAGTCATTACAACGACCGCGATGTTAGAACGCAATACCTTTACATCGCAAGTCATTAGATCGACTTGCTGTAGGGGGCGCGCTGGATTTAGGAATAGTATAATTTACAATTCCAACTCCAGCCTGCGCAACAGTAAGGAAGGTGTTGGAATAGTAAATTATACTATTCCTTAGGTTAGAGCGTCCCCTACAGCAAGTCGATCTAATGACTTGCGATGCAAAGGCATCGCGTTCTAACAACGCGGTCGTTGTAACGACTGCGTTGTAATAAGAACACGATGTAATGGCAGCGTTGTAAATGCTGTTTCCCATACGAGGAGGCATGGGAGACCAGGGTGCTCCCTCCAGCTATGAGAGAGGCGATCATATTGTTACTGTTAAAACCCAGGAAGCCCCCGAATGAGCGTTATTCGTATGGGCCCTTATCGCTGATAAATATAGATACCAAAATATATGCTAAATTTCTGGCAAATAGATTACAGCCACTGCTCCCTTTGATAGCCCAACCAGACCAGTTGGGCTTTATCCCCGGAAGATCTACGGCGCATAACCTCTGCACCTTCTTTGCCGTATTGCACAACTTAGATCCCAACACACAGGCACTGACGGCTCTATTAGATGCCACCAAGGCCTTTGATTCACTGGAGTGGCCCTATCTGTTTGTTATTCTGGCTAGGCTGGGACAAAGCCCGACTTTCATTAAACAAATTCAATTGTTATACTCCGAACCCATGGACAGACTTCAATTAAATTATTTAATCTTGTCCCCATCCCAGATTACCTGGGGAACGAGGCAAGGTTGTCCTTTCTCCCCTTTGCTCTTTGCCATTGCTATGGAGCCGCTAGCTGCCCGACTTAGGCAACACCATGCAGCTAGGGGACTGAGGTTTTCCACAAGAAGGCTAAATTATATCGCTCTACGCGGATGATATCACTTTATACATAAATAACACAAAGGAAAACTTACACCCAGTGCTTTGGGAGATTCTGAAATTTAGAGGGCTGTCGGGAGTCCATATCAATTGGGCAAAATCTGTTTTATTCCCGCTGACTGACGAAACTACACCCTTCATGTTAGAATTTCCGCTTAAATGCGCAGATGGTCCGGTACGCTACTTGGGGATCTGGCTGACCTGTAGTGAGCAGGAGCTATGGAGAATGAACTATGGACTGGCTATATCATGGCTAGATGGTAAAATCGGCACTTGGTCTAAATTACCGCTTTCCCTGACTGGGAGAATTGTGGTAGCTAAAATGATAGTATTTCCCAAATGTTTATACATGTACATCAATATCCCTCTCCCTCTTACTCAAGCATTTTTTAAAACACTTCGCTCTCTAATGCTTTCTCTAGTATGGGTTGGAAAACAAGCACGAGTTTCATGGGAACTCCTAACACACCCCCTGGCTCAAGGCGGACTGGGCGCTCCTGACATTCCGTTATGTGCTTACTGTGCACAGGCTGAATTCCTACATTATTGGCTGCATCCAATCCTATTTCAGCCTCATGTAGCGGTGGAAATGGACAGGGCGGCACCTAGTCACCTTCCAGTGGCACTTTATCAGCTATATCGACGCCCACAAAATTAAATAAACACGATTGAGGCAGTGCGCTGGGCGTGGGAAGGACTGCGAAACAGAGCACAGCTGGAGTTATTATATGCCTCTTCTGTCCCCCTGGCATATAATCCACAAATTATCTCATTGGTAGACAAAGGTTCTGTGGACCTTGCGCGACAGGCATGCATAATTACTTTTGTGGACCTATACCCAGAGGATACAATTCGCACCCCACCTCCAGCACAGGAGGGATCCGAAACACGGTTCTCTGAGATATTCTTGTACCATCGCATCCGTGCGACATGCCGCCAATTACACAACACCTTTCCCAGTCCTCCACTCACACTACAGGCCCTCAAACACATAATAGCGGGACCATCGCTGCGGAAGCTTATAACGCGGCTTTATAACATTATGCAGAGCACCGCGTCTGTAACTAAGCCGAAAGCATTGCTTGACTGGAATGTAGAACTAAACCCGCCGATTACAGATGAACAGTGGGCGTTTTGCTGTGGCCAATTGCAGATGCTGTCTCCCAACTACAAGTTACGTCTGATTCACTTTAAGTTTTCGCACCGCTTCTATAAACACCTACCCAACTTTATCGTATGGGACTCCAGCCAGATGCCAGGTGCTGGAGGTGCAGTGTTACACCGCCGTCATTTCTGCTTTTTGGCTGGAGCTGCCCCCCCCATTGCAAATTACTGGGTTGCCATTTTCACTAAGATAAATGAAATTTTGGGGATACAGACTGAACCTACACCAACATTTGGGATATTAGGGTACGTGAAAGATACCCCGATAGGAGTCCGTAAACTCCATGCTATGTTATTACTGTTGGTGAAGCGGAGGGTGGCCATGAGCTGGGGGGAAAAAGTGCCCCATTGGTTAAGACCTGGATACAGGATATCACCTTCTGTCAAAACCAGCTTTCCATATTCTGGGAATTAATGCCAATGACATCCAGGCCCAAAGACATCTGGGGTCCTATCCTTGGGTGGCTTTGCACTCCAACCCGACAATACTAGTCCTCCAGACACAGCAGAGGTTAATCCATCAAATACGTTAAGCCGCGGGAGCACAACGAGCTCTCCAATACACTCCTAATAAAGCCTGAGGCAATAAGTGGGACATTAAGCTGCAATGTAGGGAGCTCTCGTAAACTATATTGGACTGCTGTGACGCATTCTAAACCTGAATGAATGAATGAATGAATGAATATGATCTTGTATAGCGCTAACTTAGCCCAAGGGCATCAAGGCGCTGATAACGAGGCGAGACAACGGATGGTAGACAGGGTAGAAATGCTCAGGGGAGGCTCTGTTTGAAAAGCCAGGTCTTCACTGCTTTTCGGAATAGAGAGTGTGACACCTGACTAGAGAGCTCTTCCGGCAGCGAATTCCACAATTTGGCGGCAGCAGTGGAAAACGCTCTACCTCCCCAACTGGCCTTCTTGAATCTCGGAATTATAAGCAGTTTTTTTTCCGAGGATCGAAGCTGTCTGGTGGGGACATAGCGATGAAGGAGAGCTTTGATACCCTCGGGGCCAGCATCGTAGTAGGCGTTATGGATTAAACATAATGTTTTGAACAGAATCCTTCGGTCCAAGGGAAGCCAGTGTAGTGATCTAATTGTTGTGGAGACTGAGTGGTATTTAGGCAGATCGGTCACCAGCCTTGCAGCCGTGTTCTGCACCAACTGCAGATGTTTAATCAGTCCTTTGTTAATGCCCAAGTAAAGGGCATTGCAATAATCCAATCTGGACGTTACCAAGGCGATGACCGCCTGCTTGCGTGATTCAAAGGAGAGGTAGGGAGTGATTTTTCTTAGGATTCTGATAATCCCAAAACAGGTGGAGACTGTTCTACTAACCTGTCGATTTAGTGACAGAGAGTTATCCACTATGACCCCTAGGTTTTTACTGTGGGAGACTGGGCAGGGACAAGCACCGAGTGAAGCTGGCCACCATTCTTTGGACCAGATATCTGAGTGGTTGCCAAAGATAAGGACCTCCGTCTTTTCCCCATTTAATTTCAGGAAGTTTTCCGTCATCCAAGTGGAGACTGCCTGCATACAATTTCTGAAATTAAGAGCAGAGTCCCTGACATCATGGGTGATAGACACCATTATTTGGGTGTCGTCCGTGTAGGACAACACCTCTAAGCCAAAAGATCTCACCACCTCGGCCAAAGGGGCAACATAAATATTAAAAAGTGTAGGGCTCAGGGACGAGCCCTGGGGTACACCACAAGATACAGATTAAGCGGCTGAATAGAAAGGACCCAATTTGACAGTCTGTGCACGCTCACTGAGAAAGGAGGCCAGGAGATCCAGAGCCGAAAACCCCCGATCCCAATCTCCATGAGGCGGGCAGCCAACCTTTGAGGAGACAGGGTGTCGAAAGCCGCGGTTAGATCAAGTAAAACCAGTAGAGTGGTGTGTCCTCCATCAACCTGGGTCCGAATATTATTGAAGACAGCAGTAAGGGCTGTTTCCGTACTATGTTGGCTTCTGAACCCATGTTGTGAGCCATCTAATAGATGGTGATCCTGAAGGTAAGCACTCAGTTGCAGATTTAGGTGTTTTTCCAGGATCTTGGCTGGAACCTAAACCTAGGATGGGATATGGCCCAGGTGGCCATGTGTTGTCATGTGACTGATGCTCTGACCTATGTTTCTGTTGTTGTAGTTGCTGTTATCTCTACAGATCAATACTTTGGTCCTTATAAGTGTCATTATACATTCAGCAATGAGATATGTATGTATACTGTTGAAATGCCAATAAACAAACATTTAAAAAAATAAAAAATAACAATAATAAAAACTAGTAAAATCCATTTGTTCCTGTGTCACATAGGATTCACGACGACGTCCGGAAAATATAGTTAAATGTTTTAAACTTTTTCCTTATTACTACATAAGTTTCTTTATTATTTTAGTTAATCACTTACCTCAAAAATTAATTTTACACTGTCTATATCTGTTTTGAAGTACTGTCAAAAAAACACGCATGTCTCACCAATGTCCAGTGGTAAGGGAAAATATGCATTCAAACGGTTTGCGACGGATTCGCGAATCAATTTTTTTTAATTAAAAAACAAAACAGAGGTTACAAAGCAACTAGAAAATACAAACCAAGTAAATCATCATCATACATCCAAAGTATGGACTATAGCACATGCTTCTGAAGCACAGATCATAGACTGCTGTGTGTTCTTAATATCAAGTACAAAGTATTGTTATGCATTAATTTTGCAGCATAATATCAAGGATAAAAATATTGACAGGTAAGTAGAAATACATTTTCTATGGATAACTCAACATATACTTACCTTAACTATATTATCTACTGGCGGTCGCCAGTAGATAGTTATAGTTAGGACCTAGTTTCCATAGGAAAAGCGTTTTTTGTTTTCCCAATAACTTTGGCGCCGGATGACGAATCATCGCGAAATTTTCAAAACTAGTGGGGCGCTCCGGTCAGCTCCTGTCTTTAAAGTTTCAGGGTGATTCGGCAAGCAGGGGCCGAGAAAAAAGGGGGGTCCCAAAACGTGTTTTCTCCATGCTAATTGCCATAGGAAACTTTAGCCACGGCTACAGCCCGAACTGCTGAACGGAATTTCACCAAATTTGGCAAAAAGGTAGTGCATGGTTCAGAAAGCGCCCTTTTTTTTAAATGGTGTAAATCCGTTCAGTAGTTGCGGAGAAAATAAAAAAATAGAGGTCAAAAAATCAATTTCCCATAGGAAACTTAAGACACGGTTACAGCCAAAACTGCTGAACGGAATTACACCAAATTTGGCAAAAAGGTAGTGCTTGGTTCAGAAAGCGCCCTTTTTTAAATGGTGTAAATCCGTTCAGTAGTTCCTGAGAAATTAAAAAAATTAAAGTTTTGATATCTATGGCCGTGGTGGATCTGCGCACCCTCCCGATCACGAGCTTCATGCTAATTGGCTGTCAACACTCCAAACCAGGAAGTGTTGGCAGCCATCTTGTGCCTCGGTAACCGAGGCACAAGAAAACAGAAAAACTAAGGCGCAAAACAAGAAAAGGGGGCAGGGTAGAAGCACCCTGACCCCCTAGGCCTGCTCAGGGGGTCCCACAAAAGCATTTTTTTTTTTTTTAAATGGCGAAATGCGCGTAGGATCCGCGAATCCCGCCGTGAAAAAAAAAACAAAGCGTGGACTCCCGCGCTTCGTTAATATTTAGCCCCCGGGTGGGCCAGGTCCTGGGGGCATGTTCAACATAATTGCGGGGGCCCAGGGGGGACCCCGCAGCCCCGGGGACTGCCACCCCCGGGGCTTGTCTGAAATATTTGCGGGGGGCACACAGCCCCCCCGCAGCCCCGGGGACCGCCACCTACCGGGGCTTGGTTTTTTAATGTTGGGGGGCACCTCCAAGGCCCCCCAAGCCCCCGGGACCGCCACCCCCGGGGCTTTTGTCAAATATTTGCGGGGGGCACACAGCCCCCCTGTAGCCCCGGGGACCGCCACCCCCCAGGGCTTGTTTTTGTAAATAATGTACCTGTGTGGGGGGGCTCGAGCCCCCCCACACGCCCCGGGGACTGCTACCTCCCCAGGGCACTAAATATTTAAATATGTGGGTCACTAACGGACCCCCAGAGCCCCGGGGACCACCACCTCCCCGGGGCTTTGAAAATGTTGGGAGGGGGGCCGCTCGGCCCCCCTCCTGGAGCCTGTGATGGCCCTGGGGACTGCCACCCCCAGGGCCGGCTCCTGCAGTGTCCCGGGTGCCCACCCCGGGACACTGCTGACTTGCAATGACAGAGCGGGAGCCTCGTGGCTCCCGCCCTGTCATGCAAACTGTGGTTTGGGTTTTGAAAGCGAGAGCAGGAAACCTGCTCTCGCTTTCAAAAATCAAACCACATTGCTTTTCCACACGGGGAGCTGCATGTCAGCAGGAGGCAGGGAGCCGGCGGGACCGTGGGGGAATTGGGGACCCCACCCATGCTCCCCAATAAGAGGCCAGGCCCCGCGGCCCCCCTCCCCCATTATAAAAAAATAAAAATGTTAAAAAAAACACGGAAAGGCCGGCCCCGGGGGATGGGGTTCCCGGGGCCATAAATGGCCTGAGGAGGGGGGCCACGCAGTCCCACTCCAATAATTTAATTTTTTTTTAAAAACACTGGCCATGCCCCGGGGGATGGGGTCTCCGGGGCCGCATATGGCCTCGGGAGGGGGGCCACGCGGCCCCCTTCCATTTAAAAAAAATAAATAAAAATAGGGGTGAGGCCCTGGGGGATGGGGTCCCCAGGGCCAATAAAATAGGAAAGGTAGGGGGGCCACACAGCTCCCCTTCTTAAATTTTTTTTTTTTTAAAAAGACCGGCATCGCGCCGGAGGCCCCGCCCCCTCCCTGCAGCACTCTGCAAACGCGTCCCCTGGCGCGTTGTAAGATGGGGAACTAATTCCCCTTGAATACTGGGGGTCCCTGGGGGTCAACTAGCCCACCAGGAACCTCCAGTATGCGCCAGGGAGCTGTGTTGCAGAGAGGTGTTCAGAGGCCACGCCCCTTTTTACACCTCTCTGCAACGCAGCTCTGTGGCGCTTACTGGAGGTACCTGGTGGGCTAGTTGGACCCCAGGGACCCTCAGGATTCAAGGGGACTTTATCCCCCAACTAAAAATGCGCCACGGGGCGCGTTTGCACAGTGGTGAAGGAAGGGGGCGGGGCCTGAGGTGACATGTGTGCAAACACGCCCTGTGGTGCGTTTTAAGTTGGGAAATTAATTCCTCTTCAATCCTGAGGGTCCCTGGGGTCCAACTAGCCCACCACGTACCTCCAGTAAGCGCCACAGAGCTGCGTTGCAGAGTGGTGTAAAAAGGGGCGTGGCCTGGGCCACCTCTCATACTTACGGTCACTCAGTACAGGACTATCATATGCACTCATACACCTATATAGACACTCACACACTGCCACTCATCCATAGAGGTACTCACACACCTAGTCAGTCATGGAAATAATTAATCACACTGCCATTTACTCAAATATACAGTTATACACACACCAGCTCAATTGCTAGTACAAATACTAGCCCATTCTTACGCCCTTATACAATCAATGATACAAGCACACACTCATCCATACAGCCACTCTCACAATAACACACTCTAATTTGTAGCCAATTATGTACTCCAACACACATATATACTACTTTTCACATATGTAGTTACTCACACATGTACCACTGAGATATACATTCACTCAATAACACACCCATACACACACTCACCCACCCATACAGTCCATCACAGATGCACTCTTGAAACCATGCACCCAGTGAATCACCCACTCACACATCTATGCTCAGAGTCACACACACCCCACCCACACAAACACTCAGGCACCCATACAGATACTCAGACAACAAATCAATAACCCATATAGACACTCATGTAGCTATTTGCAAACCCATGCAGTCGCTTACACACCAACAGACACACGGATACAGACATTCACACAGTTTACTCACTAACCCATGCATTCAGAAAGATATGTTTAATCACTCACTTATAGAGTCAGTCACGCACCTACTAAATCAACCATTCAGACACTTATACACCCACTCATTCTTCAATACGCCTTTCCCTATATATATTAAACATATTTAAACTTTACAGAAACACACAGTCACTGGATGATGTCATCAGTGATGTCATCAGTGATGTCATTTGAGATGTCATCAGTGATGTCACTGACCATGTCATGAGTGATGTAATATGTGACGTCATCAGCAGTGCATTACGGGGCGCGAGTTTTAGTTAGCTGAACTAACTATAACGGGGAATTTCACGGGTTTTGTACGAGTGAAATGTCCAACTAACTATAACTCCCCTGAAACCTATGGTTTTTTCAGTGAATTTCTAAGGTTTTTTAATGCTAATTTCTAACTATAACGTCCCTGAAACCTATGGTTTTTCAGTGAATATATATATATATATTCATATATATATAAATATATATATATATATATATATATATATATATATATATATATATATATATATATATATATATATATATATATATATATATATTTATGCTGCAAACTCCGTCACCAGCTTCCACGTTCCAGGGAACAGACGAACACAGACCCAGATGTCAGTGCAAATATTCTTTATTTTTCACCCTGCACTGCCGCCATTATATATATATATATATGTGTGTGTTAAGAAAACTTCCGGCAAAACCGGCTCCTCTCCAAACGGGGTCGGTGCGAGGTCCGGGTGTCGGAGACCGGTAGTAAATCCACGAAATCCCATGAACAGTTCCCTCACAAGAAAAGACTCACACACCAGGGTGAAAGTAATCCAAATGTATTATTGGCGACACGTAATGCTATTACGTGGTTATTTAGAACACATCATTGACTTGTAATTCATATGTCCTGAATTCAGAATAGTATTAAAGTGAAGTCACAGTAAAATAAAATAAAATAAAATAAAACAAAGTCAATTTGGGCGAGTGCTGCTAATTCAATAATTGCAGTCTCTCATGCTCTGCGTTTTTCCACCTCTTAAACAGTATTTAAAACATTAATTCATCATATTGAAGCCAAGTGGCTCACATATTTGCTCAACCGTGTCCCACTGATAAGTAACTGTCAGAGTATACATCTAGTTAAACTTGCCAGATTAGTGAGGGCCAAGTGGCCTAATCAAATGGAGTGAACCTACTTCATATTCCTAAAAATTAGAGACAACACTAGTTCTGGCCCTAAAAAAAAAGGGAAGTCATCCATACTGACAGTAAAGTGACCAGCGTGCACGCCTCAGTGTTTACCCTAAATAAAAAAACAGGTTGGAATGTGCAGGGGGGGTATCCTTTCATGGGGAGGGCAACAAAGAAGTAGTTGGTGGGGTAAGAGTGAAAACTAAATTAAAAAGACAAAAAAAGGGGGAGGAGGTATGATGGAGCAATCAAACAGTTCAAACAAATGGGTGCTTTGAGACAACAGGAGATGGCAACATCTGAGTCTGGATCGGAGAATTACTCAGATCTAGAGGATCAATTGGATGTTTTGAGAAAAGACCCCCTAACCTTCAGGCCTCTTGAGGAATACCGTTTTATACAATCAAATATGACTCTGAGAGCGAAACCACCGGAAGGAGGAAGGGGAAGAGGGAGAGGCGCACGCGCAAGAGGAGGAAAACAAGGAGGGGAAGACGCAAGTGCAAATGACACAATGCTGTATGGGAGAACAACTCGGCAGACAAAACGGAAATGATAGGTGAGCAAAATTTGACGGTGGTGAACCTTTCATCACATAAACTAACATTGGCAGAAAAATCCTTACTTGAACTTGGTCTTACATTCTGTCCCACAGCGAACTTTGATTACAGCAGGACTAGATTTGACATGTTTTTATATGTACGGAAACTAAAACTCATGAAAATGTTTTTACACAAAAAGAAGCTTGCCACAGGTAGTGGGGGAGCGGGTGAAAGTGGTGGAGCACAAGTATCGGAGCTTTTATGCTTGAATGATATTGAAGGTTTGGCATGCTTGGCAGAATTGGGGGAAGGACTGAGTGAGTGGTCTAATGAATGAGACCTTTTGGAACAACTAGGACTGGAAACTAGGGGTACAGCACCAACTAAGTTTAGACCTAAATCCACTTTCAACCCCAACCTACCACACGACAATCTGGACACCTTTCATGAAGTTGTAATCCAAGACCTTATGCAAATTTGGAATAAAAGTAAAAACAAATATGCACACAACCTGATCCCAGAACAGAGAATAGCACTAGGGACACCTAATAGCGACCTTAGTTTTGTTATTAAACCATCTGACAAGGGAGGGAATGTGGTCCTGTGGGACGTTGACCTATATAAACAAGAGGCCAACAAACAACTCATTCTCTCTGGGAATTATGTCAGATCAAGTAAGGAGTCATATGATGAGGCAACCAGTACATATTACACTAACATTGGACACTGGAGACATCAGGAGTATCTGGGGGAGGAGGAATACAGGTTCCTCTACACCAAAAACCCGACGGCACCATGTTTTTACATGCTGCCAAAAATTCACAAAGACAGCATCAACCCACCAGGCAGGCCCATAGTATCTGCTAATGGGAGCCTCCTTGAGAAAACCTGCATCTTCTTAGATGCTTTCCTCTTCCCATATGTCCTTAGCCTCCCATCCTACTGCAGGGACAGCACAGATTTTATCAATAAGATTGAGGGGATCTCGTGGCAAGAAAAGTTCTGGTTGGTAACCATCGATGTGGTGTCTCTGTACACGTGTATTAAACACAGGGATGGGATCAATGCTTGTAAACATTTCTTCAGAGACAGGTCCATCTTTCTATATGAACACTCTATGATGCTGATTGACATGCTTACATTTTGTCTCGAGAATAACTTTTTTCTTTTTGAGGACAGGTGGTACAAGCAAGTGGGCGGAACCGCCATGGGAAGCTGCTTTGCGCCGAGTTACGCCTGTATGCTCATGGGGTGGTGGGAGGAACTGCTGGTTTGGATTGAGAAGAATGAATATTTAACTAGGCATGTTGTCTTCTGGACACAATTCATAGACAACATCTTTATGATATGGGGTGGTTCCAAAACTGATCTGGAAAGTTTCCTCACCATACTAGGGAACAATGAGGTGAATCTCCATTTCACGCACCGGTGTGATCAGAATGAAATGGATTTCTTGGATGTCTGTGTGAGAACTGGGGATGGCATAATCTCTCCCAACCTACACAGAAAAGCAACTGCAGGCAATAGTCTATTACACGCTAACAGCCACCATCCACCCAAACTGAAGTGGAGCATCCCGTATGGAGAACTAGTGAGGGTGAAACGTAACTGTAACACACAACATGCTTATGAGAAAGAACAAAACGTAATATTGGAAAGGTTCAGGAGATGAGGCTATCCCGAGAAAGTGTTGAGGGCAGCTAGAGAGAAGGCGGCAGCCCAAAATAGATCAGCCCTATTGGTAAAAAGAACTGAAACCAAGAAAGGAGGCAATGACATCAGAATGATCACAACCTTTAATGTTGAAGCAACGGCCATACGTGGCACTCTAAAAAAACACTGGCACATTGTCAAGAATGACCCGGTAATAGGCTCTCTAGTCAGCACGCACCCCCTAGTTACATATAGGAAGGCACGCTCTCTGAAGGACATGCTAGTTAACAGCTACATGGGGGCAACCAAACAACAAAGCTGGATACAACAGCAGAAAGGCTTCTTTAAATGTGGGAAATGCAAGGCCTTTAATACCAGCAAAAACAGGAAAACATATCCACTGCCTACCAGGAAAACAGGGGACATAAAAAGTTCATAAATTGTAACACTGATTTCTGTGTGTATGCAATAATCTGCCCTTGTGAGAAAATGTACATAGGGAGCACCATCTTCCCTGTGAAGAAAAGAATTCTTGAGCACATTAGAGCAATCAGGAATGGTGATTTGAGTTACTCTACTGCACGACATTGGTTGAAGTACCATAATAAGAAAGCTAATAGTGTGTCTTTCTTTAGTGTTGACAGGATTGCAGCGAACCCCAGAGGGGGTAACTGTGAGAAGCAATTGAGAGTCCTGGAGTCGAAGTATATCATACTCCTCGATACTAAGAACCCTTTTGGGCTGAACAAAGATGAGGAACTGTTTGTCCACATTGGATGAGTACCCTATTTGATTTCTGTTCCGGCTTTCATGGTGATCCATGGTTTCTCTGTATATACTGTGTCTTGGTGAGGGCTCTCGACCTTGACACAGTAGTAGCAGGTTGGAAAACTTCACAGGAAGCATAGCCTGCTTGAACTTCATTAATTTGTATGTAATTTGATCACTATTTCATTATCCTGATCCCTTCCTGCTTCTGTCCTCTGTAAATTTTGATTATGAATTATCCACACGGATATCGTATAATTTAAAGAACACCGCAAAGCTGATGCCCAGTTAACCTGCTCCCCTTAGTCTTTTTTTGTCTTTTTAATTTAGTTTTCACTCTTATCCCACCAACCACTTCTTTGTTGTTCACCCCCACTGAAAGGATCCCCCCTGCACATTCCAACCTGTTTTTTTATTTAAGGTATACACTGAGGGGTGCACGCTGGTCACTTTACTGTCACTATGGATGACCTCCCTTTTTTGTTTTTTTAGGGCCAGAACTGGTGTTGTCTCTAATTTTTAGGAATATGAAATAGGTTCACTTCATTTGGTTAGGCCACTTGGCCCTCACTAATCTGGCAAGTTTAACTAAATGTATACTCTGACAGTTACTTATCAGTGGGACACGGTTGAGAAAATATGTGAGCCACTTGGCTTCAATATGATGAATTAATGTTTTAAATACTGTTTAAGACGTGGAAAAACGCGGAGCATGAGAGACTGCAATTATTGAATTAGCAGCGCTCGCCCGAATTGACTTTGTTTTGTTTTATTTTATTTAATTTTACTGTGACTTCACTTTAATACTATTCTGAATTCAGGACATATGAATTACAAGTCAATGATGTGTTCTAAATAACCACGTAATAGCATTTATTGTTTTGTTGCTCAACACCTCACCGGCATTGTAACCAAACCCCAAAGGGAAGTCTTTCCTTTATTTGCAGACAAGTATGTAATGTTGTGAACCACAAAAGACAATGTGATAGTCTGTTTTCACTATCTACACGTGCAACCAGTTGGTAATGGTCCGTTGTTTGTTTTGTTTAAAATACACTTTAAATGGTGGATACGGACGGTGAAAGTTTGGCTTGTGATAAAGACCGTTCCGGTCGAAACGCGTCGCCAATAATACATTTGGATTACTTTGACCCTGGTGTGCGAGTCTTTTCTTGTGAGGGAACTGTTCACAGGATTTTGTGGATATATATATTGCCCTGGTTATTGGTTGCCCACACGGGCTTGACATTCTTTTCCTCCCCTACGCACTACCTATCCCAACCTGATGAACTCTGGGAACTGTAGTCAAAATTCCAAACTACAGAGGGAGTGCACACATGTGACCGTGGGGTGGAGTGCTCTAACCTATAAGAGCGAGGCAGGAGATCTAAAGGTGTGGGTGGAGCAGCGCCGTGATTACAGTGGCATCTGATGAAGGCGATGGAACGCCGAAATGCATTATGCCCGATGTCCGAATAAAGGCTTCCAAAAGGAATCTCCCGAGTGGCCTCTTACTTCTCTGCACCGGAGGGGTTTGTGTTTTGATATATATATATATATATATATATATATATATATATATATATATATATATATATATATATATATATATATATATATATATATATATATATATATATATGCAATCCAAGGTACTCCTTCTGGAGTTCGCAGCCCATCGAGGGGTGGCGCGATGCCGGCGGAGAAAGCCGGTAATTACTATCCACTTCAGAACGGAGTTCCATTCGCGCACTCAGACCATCAAATCACAAGGAGTCCACAAGAGTTTTGACAACAAAAAGGGGGTTTATTCAAGTCATAAACCCGCCGTGACGCGTTTCACCCTCAAAAGGGCTTGTTCACACAGCGATGTCACAAGTTACAAAGCAATTCATACTCTTCCTGGTATGGTAATCAACATGGTGAAAGGACTATGAATATCCATTGACGCTAGGTATCGGTTACAATGGGCGCCATGTTGTCGTGATTCAATGTAGGTGATATCATTCTCATATCAGAGTACATTCATATTATTTGTGCATTCCTTATGGTCAAGAATTCAATATAATCATCAATTAAATTTACACAAATCATTAAGACAATAAACATAATGAAAGGACTATGAATATCTGTTAAAGCTGAATACCGATTGCAATGGGCGCCATGTTGTCATGTTTCAATGTTCGTAATATTCTCTCAAAGTGCATGCATGGTATTTTTTTTTAGTATTTTTTCGTACCTTATAGTGAAAATTCAATATAATCATCAATTGCATTTACGCAATTCATTAAGGCAAGTGACAAACCAACATATCAAGTTATTTTTGTTTTTTCTATCTTCCGATAGTTATAGCAAGGTATTATGGGACTTGTGGTTTCGAATCTGACCTGTCACACAAAGTTATTTCCTATTAGTACGTAGCATAAGTGCGGCGTGTAGGAATATCTTCCGTATATAGTGGCTGAATAAATAGCCAAACCTGCCAGTATAATACATGCAAAATACCCTGGTTAGTGGGAAGAAAGAAGTTGCAATGGATAGAACAGATACTCAATGACAACGGCAACCTATGCCATCAAAAAAAAAACTTGTTAGTAGAGATATATTAGGAGGCGCGTGGCAGCGGCGATTCAAGATGGCCGCCACTTGAAGAGCTCCGCTAATTCGAGCTCCGCTCGAAAACGAAGGAACTGTTCCTAAGCAGCACCTGCATACCGGAACTGCGGTTTCCTGCATAGGAGCATCACAGGACCATGATGGCAAGTTTTTAGGCCTTGGGAAGGTCTTTTCTCCTCGTTATAGGCCCCGTTTGTCTCCACTCGACATCAGCCGCCATTTTGTATTTTTGCCTCATGCAGCACCTCAACTGACTATCAGGAGAATGCTCTCCGGATAATGTCTTTGCCTAGCATTATTCCCCGCATTCAATGCTGACTCTGTTGTGCCTCATATCAAAAGAGACAGACCAGCATGTACACTGGTCCTTGTGTCCTCCCCAAGAACGGCTGCGTTAGTTTCAGCCGAGCAGCGGCCGCCATTTTGTGCTTCTCTTCACGCAGCACTGCACTCGACCGGGAGGAGAGTGTCCTTCGGGCTGACCATGCTGTGCCTCACATAAAAGGGAAAAAAGAGATAAAACAGCATATATACAGATGGCGTTCTGTTGGACATATGCCCCCTCCTTTTTATAGCGGATGTCATCAGCTATAGTGTTCGGTTCTGGCGGTATCTAGGGAAGTAAAAATCTTTTTGTTTATAGACCGCTTTTATCTGTGGACATTTCGTTGGTCATTTCTGCTTGGCCCTTCTCCAGCATATTAACAAAGTTGTCTCCTGCTGTGTTGCTTTCTAATACTAGACTGTTGGTGCTTCCTCTCCTTTTATATTATGGATTCCCATCATCCACACAAACCCCAGGGGGGTGCTGCGGGTGGACGAAAAGACACTGCGACTGGTCCTGGCAAACGTACAAAGAAGGACCCGCCCTCTCCGTCAAAATCACCGCTCCCTCTCACATTAGAGGATATAATGGAGGAACTGCGCCTCATTCGTCCCTTCATGTCGGACACAGCTGCTACTCTGCAAAGGTTAGACGACAAATGGACTGGATTAGATCTGAGGCTTTCGGATGTGGAGCAAAAAGTCAGTGATGCTCAGGATGTTATTGCCAAAGTTGACTGCCTTACTAAAGAAGTCAGTTTGCTAAAGAAATCTACAGAGGACTTAGAAAATCGTAATAGGCGTAACAACCTACGCATTTATGGTATTCCGGAAGGTTCTGAAGGATCAGATATGGTTATATTTCTGAAATCTCAAGTCTTACAGATTACTGGGTGCGCAAAATCCACAGACTTCAACATCCAGAGAGCTCATCGACTGGGACCACAGAGTGCATCCTCCTCGTCTAAACCCAGAGGTATAATTGCCTATTTCCTTCTCTACTCTGATCTTATGGAAATTCTCAACGCAGCTAAACAGCACAAGCAGATGTTCTGGTCTGGCCACAGAGTTTTCTTTAGTCAAGATGTCTCCAAGCCAACTGCCACTCGACGTAAGGAATTCCTCGACCTAAGGCCTGCCTTGAGATCTATGAATGCCAGATATGGGTTAATACATCCTTGTTTCTTCAAAGTTACCTACAAGGACAGAACTTACAGTTTTGAAGATCCTGCCGACCTCCGGAAGTTCATCCACGCCCATAAAGGAGAATCCATGGAACTTAACAAGCCTTAACTACTTTTCGTTAATTTTTCTTTTGTGCTCTATTTTGGTATGCTTCTGTAAGTAGTCTGTAACCTCTAATTATGTCCTTGTTTGTTATTTCTCTCATTTCCCAGGTTTCCCCAGCACGGAACTGCTGTAGTTGTTCTCCACCCTTGTTACCCCCCTGTCTGTAATGTGTGACTCATGTGGCTGCAATATCTTCCCAATGTTTGGTAAGTTCCCTTCCCTTTGTTCCGTAAAGTTTGCCTCCTGTTCTTATACTTGCTTCCTTGTTTACTTTTAGAAGGCAATATTGACTTTTCTCGGAGTCTCTTTGCCTGTGTGGCTGTCTCTCGCCGCCCCCTCACTCGTCAATGTTCTTCTTCATATTGTTCTTTATGACTAAAGCCGCTCGGTTTTTTGTCATCTTCTCTTGGTTATCCTTCCTTGGGAGACTATGTTATCCTCCCTTGCTTTTTCGATTTCCCTCTTTTTTCTCCTTGCTTGTTATCTCTTTCTTTCCCTCTCTTAGCTGGCGATTATGCCTTTTTCCCCTTTTTTCACTCCTTCTCTCTCTCCACTTTTTCTACCCCTTCCTTCAGGATCTTTTCCTTGCACGGAGTTTTTGTTCCTTTTTTACTCTTTTATAACAAGGTTTGTACAATTACCTTTTCGCTCATTTCCTTCGCCATACCAAAAAATGTTGTGTACTCTTCTTCCTTTTTGCTACTCTCTTTAACCCATTCCCTCTTTTTTGCCATACTTGTATCCTCTTTGTCTCTTACAATTTCCCTTTTAATGAATTTCCATATTTCACTTATTAACTTTTCTGCATTTGTTAAGTTTAGAGATTGTTTATCCTCCTATGTACAGTACCTATGAAAAGTCTCCGAATCATTTCATGGAATGTAAAAGGTATGCGTAATCCTGTTAAGAAACAGAGAGTATTGTCCCACCTGGCTAAACTGAAATGTCATATTGCTCTGTTGCAAGAATCACACCTTAGATTACAAGATTTGCCTTCATTACGTAAACATTGGGTGGGTGACATCTTTTGCTCCCCAGCTGATAATAATAAGAACGGGGTTGTTATTTTGTTCCACAAGTCGCTGTCTGTTCACCTACAAACCGAATCTAAAGATACCAATGGTAGATGGCTTCTTCTAGATGTTACAGTTAACAACACTCCACTCTCTTTTTGCAATGTATATGGCCCGAATGGCACTGACTTATCCTTTTGGTCTGATTTTTCCACTCTTCTCTCCTCACATTCTGCCAACAATTTGATTGTGGGTGGTGACTGCAACCAGCTAATGGATCCCTTTCTAGATTGAAAATCCCAAGCCAGATACACTCCCAACAAGATGCAAAAACTTTCCACAAGGCGATTACTACAAGAGGACTGGTTGATGCCTGGAGAACCTCACACCCGGATGCTCTTGAGTTTTCCTTTTTTTCTCCTGCACATAAATCTCATTCCCGTATAGACTACATTTTTCTTACTCAACATACCCTACAATTCATGAACGACATCGAGATTGGCTCCATTCTTATATCCGATCATGCCCCCATCATTTTAGATTTAGATTACCCTTTACCCACACCCTCATCTCGGCGCTGGCGCTTTAATAATTCTCTTCTCTTGGACTCTCAATTTGTGGAACAGTTTTCGCTCTTCGCTCAAGAATTTTTCTTCATAATCTCTCTTCTGTCTCTCAATTTCATTTAATATGGGATGCCTTTAAGGCTTCTGCCAGAGGTTTTATAATAAACTTTGTGTCCCGAAAAAGGAGGAAAACTCTCTCTGAGTCTGCATCCCTCCTCAAACAAATTAAAACGTTGGAACACCAGTATTTTTCGGCCAATTGCCCTGACACATTATCTAATCTGATTAAAGCGAAAATGCAATATAACAAACAGTCATGGGATTCGGCTTGTAATAACCTCCTTAAATTCAATGCAAAAATGTATGGTGGAAGGAACAAAGCCGGCAAAGCTCTAGCCAATTACCTAAAAATTAAAAAACAAAAATCTAAAATAGCTGCCATTAAGGATCCTTCCGGAGTTTTACATCTCTCAGATGCCAAGATTCTTGAGTGTTTCACTGACTACTATACCTCTCTGTATACCCCAGAAATTTCCCCTTCTATCGATCTTATCGATTCCTTTTTTCAACACATTCCTAAAAATCCTGAAAATCAGGTCGACCTTTCTTCTTTAAATATTCCTATCTCCGAACAAGAAATTATTGCTGCTATTTCCCTTTTACCTAAAGATAAGACACCGGGCCCAGATGGTTTTACTGTTCGATTCTTTCTCTAATTTAAATCACTTCTGATTCCTCACCTCCTTTCCTTAATTACGCACTTTCTTACTACGGGCGCAGCGCAAGGCACTTTCTCCCAGGCTATGCTCTGTCTGATACCTAAAAAAGATAAAGATCCGTCCTTATGTAAAAACTATAGGCCCATTTCTTTGATCAACACAGATTGTAAAATTTTCGCAAAATTACTCGCATACGAATTAATAAAGTTATCCCTGACCTTGTAAATATATACCAATCCGGATTTGTCAAAGGCCGCTCTATTACAGACAACTCGCGCACTTTTCTTAATATTATCCATTTAGCCTCTAAGTTGGACTCTCCGTTAGCTGCCATAACATTAGACGCTGAAAAGGCGTTTGACAGGGTTGAATGGGAGTTTATTTTCAGTGCCCTCAAATGGCATGGTTTTGGCCCTCCTATCCTTCAATATATTCAACTACTTTATTCAGTCCCGACCACTTCTGTTTGGGTTAATGGTTGCCAGTCTAGTTATTTCCCCCTTCTCAGAGGGACTAGACAGGGATGTCCTCTTTCTCCCCTTCTCTTTATCCTTGCGCTGGAACCCTTCTTAGAAACAATCAGACGCTCTCCTCACTATTCAGGTCTCCAACTCAAGTCACTTGACCTTAAATTCACCGCTTACGCTGACGATATTCTTTTATACATTTCCAACCCATCCACTTCTCTACCAGCCTTTTTTTCACTCCTGCAGGAATACTCAAAAGTATCTGGCTATAAATTAAACGTTGATAAGTCTGAAATTTTACCTCTCAACAAATTCTGCCTCCCTTCTATGTTTGCAAATACAGGTTTTGAGTGGACCTCTAGACATATCAAATGCCTAGGTATCTTATATGCTAACACCATTAAGGAGACTATCAAAATCAACCTGGCGGATATTCTAAAGAAAATTTCTGCCCTGACTGAGGGATGGTCACCGCTATTCCTTTCATGGTGGGGTAGACTAGCCACCATTAAAATGATGCTTCTCCCTATCATAAATTTTTATTTATCCATGCTTCCCATTTCTCTCCCAAACCCCTTCTTTCGCGTTATTAACAGTTCTCTCTCCAAGTTCCTCTGGAATAATCGTAAACCTAGGATTTCATTGGTCCGCCTCCAATCTCCCAAAGATTTAGGTGGTGTCAACTTTCCTAATATTCGCCACTATCACTCTGCTTTCACTTTAAAGCAAGTATGGACTTCTCTGTCTGAGACCTCTGATCCGCCTCTAACTGCATGGAGATTGTTGGAGCAAGCTCAGTATTCTCCTTTCTCTTTTACCTCTGCTGTCTTAATGTCCCAACCTCCGAAACGTTTCTCCTCCCCTATTTTTATTCACTCCAAAGCAATTTCCATCCCTCTGATTCACTCACATTTACCGTCTGCTTACCCCTTTTTACACCCCCCAATTTGGTACAACAAATCCATTAAGATTAACAAACGTACTTTATTTTGGAAGGAATGGATTGATAAGGGAATTATTACACCACAACACTTAATAAGAGATGGTTCTTTTATGGATTTTTCAGATCTTCAAACCTCCTATAACGTCTCCTCCTCTCATGCCCTTCACTATCCCCTGCTTAAGGAATCTCTCACAACTCTCTTCCTTCAGGATCCCTGCACCACTACTTCTAATCAGACACTACCTACTTCCATTGACTTCTCTACTCAATCTAGTGCTTCTTCAATATATAAAATACTATCAAACTCTGCGAAGATCAGAACCAAATCCAAACTGGAACTCACATGGGAAAAGGATCTTTCCCTAGAAATCCCTTTATGCACATGGAACTCCTTATGGAAAAAGATGCATACTGCTTCACGTTCTGCTAGCACTACACAGACTTCATACTATTTCTACAACAGAATCTTCTTTACCCCTTGCGATATGTACAAATTTAAGTTATTAGATTCCCCGAAGTGTTGGTCTTGCCCTAATAACAATAGTGATTTCATGCACATGTTTTTTCACTGCCCTCGGGTTAAAGTTTTTGGGCTCAGGTTTGGTTAAAATTGAATGATATTTTAATGTCTAATGTCCCTTTTGAGATTTCACATGTTTTTCTAGGAAGTTGTTCTCCTGTTTGGGATACTCTTGGTCCTGTGGGTAAATTTATTGACCTGTTTTTTGCTATTACTCTCCAAATTATAACTACCAACTGGAAGGACACTTCAAAAATTTCACTACAAGCTTGGTGGAATTTACTTTGTCACCATCACAGACTTGATCGTGCCTTTGCTAATTCCACTGCTCTGTTGATCAAAAAAGATTTGTTATGGTTACCCTTGACCTCCTTTCTTTCCAAGTCGGAAAATTAGTATGCACATGATTCATTTTCCATTGTAGTTTAAATTATTACATATTCTGTGTTTCTTCTGATATCATTTTCTTATCCTTTCCTCTCTCTTCTTTTTCTCTTCCCTCTTTCTTCTCTTCTCGTCTCTTCTCTTCCTTTACTTCTCTTTTTAATAAGTTTAAAAATGCATTTGACTTTGTACAGTTCTCACAATTGAGGTGTGTTCTATTTTCTACTCTACTGCAAATGTTTATTCTCTATTGTCGCTCCTCATCAGATCAGCTGTATTAATGTTATACTTTGTTTAATACTTCAATAAAGCTTTCTAAACTCAAAAAGTAGAGATATATTACATCTCGAATATGTCATGACGATTTCTAGTATTATGGCACTTTGAGAGAATATTACGAACATTGAAACATGACAACATGGCGCCCATTGCAATCGGTACTCAGCTTTAACAGATATTCATAGTCCTTTCATTATGTTTATTGTCTTAATGATTTGTGTAAATTTAATTGATGATTATATTGAATTCTTGACCATAAGGAATGCACAAATAATATGAATGTACTCTGATATGAGAATGATATCACCTACATTGAATCACGACAACATGGCACCCATTGTAACCGATACCTAGCATCAATGGATATTCATAGACCTTTCACCATGTTGATTACCATACCAGGAAGAGTATGAATTGCTTTGTAACTTGTGACATCGCTGTGTGAACAAGCCCTTTTGAGGGTGAAACGCGTCACGGCGGGTTTATGACTTGAATAAACCCCCTTTTTGTTGTCAAAACTCTTGTGGACTCCTTGTGATTTGATGGTCTGAGTGCGCGAATGGAACTCCGTTCTGAAGTGGATATATATATATATATATATATTCACTGAAAAAACCATAGGTTTCAGGGACGTTATAGTTAGTTGGACATTTCACTTGTCCACAACCTGAGAAATTCGGCCGTTATAGTTAGTTGAGCTAATTATAACTCGCGCCCCCGCAATGCACTGTTGATGACGTCACATATTACATCATTCATGACATGGTTAGTGACATCACTGATGAGATCACTGATGACATCTCAAATGACATCACTGATGACATCATCCAGTGACTGTGTGTTTCTGTAAAGTTTAAATATGTTTTATATATATATATATAGGCCAAGGTGTATTGAAGAATGAGTGGGTGTATGACTGTCTGAATGGATGATTTAATAGGTGTGTGACTGACTGTATAAGTGAGTGATTAAACATGTCTTACTGAATGCATGGGTTAGTTACTAAACTGTGTGAATGTCTGTATCAGTCTGTTAGTTGGTGTGTAAGCGGATGCATGGGTTGGTGAGTTGCTACATGAGTGTCTATATGGGTTATTGATTGGTTGTCTGAGTATCTGTATGGGTGCCTGAGTGTCTGTGTGGGTGGGTGGGGGGTGTGTGACTCTGTGCATAGATGTGTGAGTGGGTAATTCACTGGGTGTATGGGTTCAAGAGTGCATCTGTGAAGGGCTGTAGGGGTGGGTGAGTGTTTGTATGGGTGTGTTGGTGAGTGAATGGTTGTCTCAGTGGTACATGTGTGAGTAACTATATATGTGAAAGGCAGTATATGTGAGTGTTGAGGTATATAAATCACTATATGTGAGAGTGAGTGATTGTGAGAGTGGCTGTATGGATGAGTGTGTGCTTGTATCAGTGATTGTATAAGAGAGTAAGTATGTGTTAGTATCTGTATGAATAAGTGAGGTGGTGTGTGTATAACTGTATAGGTGAGTAAATGGGAGTGTGAATGATTCTTTGCATGATTGACTAGGTGTGTGAGTAACTCTATGGATGAGTGGCGATGTGTGAGTGTCTGTATAGTTGTATGAGTGCAAATGATAGTGCTGTATTGATAAGTGACTGCATGTATGAGTGACTGTACGGGTGAATGAGTGGACGTGTGTGTAGACCTAGGAATCAGTGAGTGGGTATGTAGTAACTGGTATTGGTGTGTCTATGGTTTTGAAATGGTAGTCTGTATTTTACAGTGGGTGTATCAAAGGTTATATTAGGGTGTGAGGAGGTGCATCAGATTATCATGTGGATGATGTCATGAATGATGTCATTTGAGATGTCATCAGTGATGTCACTGACCATGTCATGAATGATGTAATATGTGACGTCATCAGCAGTGCATTGCGGGGGCGCGAGTTATAGTTAGCTCAACGAACTATAGTGGCCGAATTTCTCAGGTTTTGTATGAGTGAAATGTCCAACTAACTATAACGTCCCTGAAACCTATGTTTTTTTCAGTGAATTTCAAAGGTTTTTTAAATGCCAATTTCTAACTATAATGCCCCTGAAACCTATGGTTTTTTCAGTGAATTTCAAAGGTTTTTTAAATGATAATTTCTAACTATAACGTCCCTGAAACCTATGTTTTTTCAGTGAATTTCAAAGGTTTTTTAAATGATAATTTCTTACTATGCCTACAGAGGTAGGACATGTGAAGAAAGAGGAAGAAAGGCGCAGAAAGAAGCAAGAGAAATGCAGAAAGAGGCAACAGAAGTCCAGAAAGAAGAAGAAAAGTGCAGGAAGAAGCAAGAGATATGCAGAAATAACCAACAGAGGTGCAGAAAAAGGCCTTGTTGCAAAGTCATCCTGTGCCCCCAACTTTTTACTGACTGCTACTGGTGGTAACTGACTCTGACTAACCAGGCCCGGAGCCAGTGCTATGCTGAAAAACACTTAGAATACAGTGAAAACACCTACATACACTGTAAGGCCCTCCCCTGTAAGGCCCTAGTACATGATAGGGCAGGGGGATTAAAACTACCTCTAACTCAGTGGTGCAGAAAGAGGCAAGAGAAGTGCATAAACAGGCAGGAAAGGTGCAGAAACAGGGGTGCAGAAAGAGGCAAGTGAGGTGCAGAAAGAAGTAAGAGCAGTGCAGAAAGAACCAACAGAGGTGCAAAAAGAGGCAAGAGGGGTGCAGAATAAGGTAGGAGGGGTGCACAAAGAGGCAAGAGAGGTACAGAAAGAGGCAGGAGGGGTGCAGAAAGAAGGAAGAGAAGTGCAGAAAGAGGCAAGTGAAATGCTGAAAGAAGCAACAGAGGTTTAAAAAGAAGCAAGATAAGTGCAGAAAGAGGCAAGTGAGCTGCAGAAAGAAGCAAGAGCAGTGCAGAAAGAACCAACAGAGGTGCAAAAAGAGGCAAGATGGTTAAAGAAAGAGGTAGGAGAGGTGCACAAAGAGGCAAGAGAGGTACAGAAAGAGGCAGGAGGGGTGCAAAAAGAAGGAAGAGAAGTGCGTAAAGAGGCAAGAGAATTGCTGAAAGAAGCAACAGATGTCTAGAAAGAAGCAAGAGAAGTGCAGAAAGAGGCAAGTGAAGTGCAGAAAGAAGCAAGAGCAGTGCAGAAAGAACCAACAGAGGTGCTGAAAGAGGCAACAGTTAAGCAGAAGGAGGCAAGAGGGGTGCAGAAAGAAGGAAGAGGAGTGCAGAAAGAAGCAATAGAGATGCTGAAAGAGGCACGAAGGGTGCAGAAAGAGGCAAGAGAAGTGCAGAAAGAAGCAACAGAGGTACAGAAAGAGGCAAGAGTGGTACAGAAAGAGGGAAGAGAGGTGTAGCAAGAGGCATGAGAGTTGCACAAATAGGGAAGAGGGGTGCAGAAAGAGGCAGGAGGGGTGCAGAAAGAAGCAACAAATGTGCAGAAACAAGCAAGAGAAGTGCAGAAAGATGCAAGAGAATTGCTGAAAGAAGCAACAGGGTTTTAGAAAGAAGCAAGAGCAGTGCAGAAAGAAGGAACTGGAGTGCAGAAAGAAGCAACAGAGGTGCTGAAAAAGGCATGAGGGGTGCAGAAAGAAGGAAGAGAAGTGCAGAAAGAAGTAACAGAGGTGCTGAAAGAGGCGCAAAGGGTGCAGAAAGAGCAAGAGAAGTGCAGAAAGAGGCAACAGAGGTACAGAAAGAGTCAAGAGAGTTGCAGAAAGAGGCAAGAGAGGTGCAGAAAGAGAAAAGAGGAGTGCAGAAAGAGGCAAGAGATCTGCAGAAAAAAGCAACAGAGGTGCTGAAACAGGCAAGTGAGGTGCAGAAAGAGGCAAGAGATCTGCAGAAAAAAGCAACAGAGGGGCTGAAAGAGGCAAGTCAGCTGCAGAAAGAAGCAGGGCAGGTGCAGAAAGAGGCAATAGTAGTACAGAAAGAAGCATCAGAGGTTCACAAAGAGGCAAGAGGGGTGCAGAAAAAGGAGAGAGAAGTGCAGAAAGAAGCAAAAGTGGTGCTCTAAGAGGCAAGAGGAATACAGAAAGAGGCAACAGCAGTGCAGAAAGAACCAAGAGAAGTGCAGAAAGAAGCAACAGAGGTGCAGAAGGAGGCACGAGGAGTGCAGAAAGAAGGAAGAAAAGTGCAGAAAGAAGCAACAGAGGTGCTGAAAGAGGCACAAAGGGTGCAGAAAGAGGCAAGAGAAGTGCAGAAAGAAGCAACAGAGGTACAAAAAGAGGCAAGAGTGGTGCATAAAGAGGTAAGAGAGGTGTAGAAAGTGGCTAGAGATTAGTACAAAGAGGGAAGACGGGTGCAGAAAGAGGCAAGAGGGTGCAGAAACAGGTAGGAGAACTTCAGAAAGAGGCAAGAGAATTGCTGAAAGAAGCAACAGAGGTGTAGAAAAAAGCAAGAAAAGTACAGAAAGAGGCAACTGAGATGCAGAAACAGGCAAGAAAGGTACAGAAAGAGGGAAGACGAGTGCAGAAAGAGACAACAGGGGTACAGAAAGAAGCAAGACAGGTGCAGAAAGAAGCATGGAAAGTGCAGAATGAAGCAACAGGGGTGCAGAAAGAGGCAAGAGAAGTGCAGAAAGAAGCAGCAGAGGTGCAGAAGGAGGCAAGAGAACTCCAGAAAGAGGCAAGAGAGTTGCAGAAACAGGCAAAAGAGGTACAGAAAGAGGGAACAGAGGTGCAGACAGAGGCAAGAGAGGTGCAGAAATAGGTAAAAGGGGTACAGTACAAGGCAAGAAGGGTGCAGAAATTTGCAACAGAGGTGCAGAAAGAACAAGAGTAGTGCAAAAGAACCAACAGAGGTGCAATAAGAGGCAAGTGAGGTACGGAAGGAGGCAAGAGAACTGCAGAAAGAGGCTTTAGAATTGCAGAAACAGGCAAAAGAGGTACAGAAAGAGGGAACAGGTGGGCAGACTGAGGCAAGAGAGGTGCAGAAAGAGGGAAGAGGGGTGCAGAAAAAGGCAAGAGGGATGAAGAAATTTGGAACAGAGGTGCAGGAAGAAGCCAGAGCAGTGCAGAAAGAACCAACAGAGGTGCAGAGAGAGGCAAGAGGGGTACAGAAAGAGGCAAGTGAAGTGCAGAACAAAGCATTAGGTGCAGCAAGAACCAACAGAGGTGGAAAAAGAGGCAAGAGGGGTGCAGAAAGGGGTAGGAGAGGTGCACAAAGAGGCAAGAGGGGTACAGAAAGAGACAGGAGGGGTGCAGAAAGAGGAAGAGAACTGCAGAAAGAAGCAATAGAGGTGCTGAAAGAGGCACGAAGGGTGCAGAAACAGGCAAAAGGGGTACAGAAAAAAGCAAGTGAGGTGCAGAAAGAGGCAAGAGAGTTACTGAAAGAGGCAAGTGAAGTGCAGAAGGAGGCAAGAGAACTGCAGAAAGAGGCAATAGAGGTGCAGAAAGAGGCAAGTGAGGTGCAGAAAGAAGCAAGATAAATGCAGAAAGAAGCAACAGAAGTGCAGAAAGAGGGAAGAGGGGTGGAGAGAGAGGCAAGAGGGGTGCAGAAAGAAGCAAGACAGGTGCAGAAAGAAACAAAAGAAGTGCAGAAAGAAGGAATAGAGGTGCAGAAAGAGGCAAAAAGGGTGTAGAAAGACGTAAGAGGGGTACAGAAAGAAGCAAATGAGGTGCAGAAAGAGGCAACAGACATGCAGAAAGAGGGAAGAGAGGTGCAGAAAGTACAAGAGATTTGCAGAATGAGGTCAAGAGAAGTGCAAAAAAAGAAAGAAACGTGCAGAAAGAAGCAACAGAAATGCAGAAAGAGGCACGAGAGGCACAGAGGGAAGCAAGAGTGACTTGCACACCATTAGTACCAATTTAACACCCACATTTAACAATAAGTAACAGGTGACGATTCTAGGTTTGCAAAGGGCCTTCCACCATGCTGTAACACTTGTCGCTACATTTTTGGTAACGTTTGAGCCGTTTGAGCTAGAAACAAGGCTTTTTTTGTTCAAATCTGCAGATTAGGGTGCAGATGATGAATTATGTGGCTAATGCAGAAAATGTATAATTGTGCGATAGTCGGTGCAGCCAAACAGTCACATAATTCCAGTGGCCCTGCTCATACCTCTGACTAGGTCCACAAGTGCCCCTCAGTGATTCCATCTTTTTTTGTCTCACTGAGTTCATAGTTGAGCTTCTATGGAAACGAGGAAGACTAAAGCTGAGGTTACCACTCCACAACACAGACTACCATACCACAGAATTACTCTCCATAACACATAATCCCACTCTACATAATTCCTATACACTAAATACCATATACTTTCTATTCACATAATTTCACTGCACAACATACCACATATTTCCACTACACACAACGTATATCCACTCCACTCCAAAAAACATTAGTAAAAAACTTTTGCATTTACAACGCCAATAGCACTAATTCCCACAAATGTGAAACCTATTACATTGCAAACACTTCTTTAACTAGTAGTCGCGTTTGCAGAGTGGTGGAGAAAGGGTGCCTGGCCTCCGACCAGCGCTCAGGAATTCTGCTGCGTAGGGCTTACAGGAGGTACCAGTAGGGCTGCTTGGCCCCCAAAGTCCCTCAGGAGTAAATTGGACTTCATCCCCCATCCCGTAGTCTGCCAGGAGGCACGTTTGCGGAGTGGTGGAGAAAGTGGGGCATGGCCTCCGAAGACGTCTTAGCATTCCCACTGTGTGGGACTTACTGAGGTAACAAGAGGGGTAGATGGCCCCCAAGGACATCCTTGGGGGCCAACAACCCCCTCCTATTACCTCCAGTAAGTCCCACACAGCAGGATTGCTAAGTTCTCAGAGCAGGCCACACCCCCTTTGCCCACCACTCTACAAACGCTCTCCCTGGCGCGCTCTTGGATGGGGATTGAAGTCCCCTTTGCTGCTGGGGGTCCTTTAGCGGCCAACTAGCCTACCTCTTACCTCCAGTAAGCCCCACACAGTGGGATAGCTGAGAGGTGTATAAAGGCCACGCCCCCTTTCTCCACCACTCTGCAAACACGCCCCCTGGCGCGTTCTAAGTTGGGGGATTAAGTCCCCTTAAATACTGAGGGTCCCTGGGGGCCAACTAGCCCACCAGGTACCTCCAGTAAGCGCCACACAGCTGGATTGCAGAGAGGTGGTCCGAGGCCACGCCCCCTTTTTACACCACTCTGCAAACGCGCCTCTTGGCACACTCCTGCTCGGGGGATGAAGTCCACTTGTGTCCTGAGGTCCTCAGGACACAAGAGGACCTCATCGCACCACCAGCAGTGTGCCACGAGTCGCGTTTGCGGAGTGGTGTAAAAAGGGGCATGGCCTCGGACCACCTCTCTGCAATCCAGCTGTGTGGCGTGTACTGGAGGTACCTGGTGGGCTAGTTGGCCCCCAGGGACCCTCAGTATTCAAGAGGACTTAATTCCCCAACTTAGAACGCGCCAGGGGGCGCGTTTGCAGAGTGCTGCAGGAAGGGGGCGGGGCCTCAGCGAGATACCGGCTTTTTTTTAATTTTGTTTTTGGAAGAGGGGCTGTGTGGCCCCCCCTTCCCTTAATTATTTTTGGGCCCTGGGGACCCCATCCCCCAGGGCCTGTGCATTTTATTTCGTTTAAAAAAAAAAAAAAACAGGAAGGGGTGCGTGTGGCCCCCCTCCCCTGGGCCACTATTGGCCCTGGGGACCCCATCCACCGGGGCCTGGCCTCATTTTTCTTTTTAGGTCTCGCCTATGCAGCACGCATGCGCTGCTTAGGAGACCTTTAGCCGTCGTGTAGCTCTTTTTCAAAGCACATACTCGTGCTTGTGGCGGCATACGCCTTGCGGGAGTGCGCAGCGGCGCGCCACAAGCACGAGTATGTGCTTTGAAACAGAGCAGACTGCTCTCCCAAGCGCGGGTGCATGCCTCTTTCCTTGCCCACATGTCCCGTCGCGCAGCTTGCCCAACTCTGTTTCCACATCTTCAACACTGCTCCCAATCGGCAACAATGGCGGCTGCACTTTTCTTCTTGTTTCTTTCTTATTCTTCCATCCTTATTTATCTTTGGATTTTCTTTCTTCGTTCTCCCATTTCCGTGTTCCTTACTCTTTCTTATCTTGCTTTCTTGGAGGGTTGTTTCCTTTCTTTCCACCTGGTCCTTCATACCTCTTCTCGCTTACTACTTCTTATATTCTCCCCCCAACTCCCTCTTTTCAGTTATTTTTGCATTTTACTTTATTTGGTTCTCCAGTTCCTCGTTTCTTCTAGACTCTTGCTTTCACCTTTGTCTCTTCGTCGCCTTTTCTCTCCCAAAACATTTTCATTAATTTTCCTTTATCGTTCTCTACTTTTTCTAATGACTTCCACATTCACCTTTCTTTTTGCTTCCCTTCATTTCCCTATCTACCGCTGTCTATGCGTTTTATTTTTTTCTTTCTCTCTTTTGCCTAAAATCCTTTTCACCCTCCTATCTGCCCTTTCTCCTTTTCATCCACCCTCATCTTTCACTCCTTACCTTCGACTCTCCGCCTGGATGTCAACAGATGTCTGACTGTACAATAGCCGGCACCTTCTGCTCCCGCCGCCCAGAGCGCCTGTACGTTCGCCCCCTCCCTCTCCCGTTGTGCTGAATATGTATTGCGCGTCTGTTTCTCGTCCCCGCTGTACATACCTGCGTGTCGTCTGTGTGCTGTCCTCTGCACTACTCCAGACCCCAAAGCGTCTCTTATTTATATCATCCAGCTTTTTTCTCCGCTGTTCCTTCTCGTGTCATCGTTCTATGTCACACATTTTTTTCTCTTTTTCATACCACCCCATGCCTTTTCTCCTCTCTCTTTTCTCTTCTCTCCCTTTTCTCTCCCCCTCCCCTGTGCTGTGGCTTCTGTCCTCTACCTGTTCTGTCTCCTTTCTGTATTCTTTCCGCCGTGACTGTCCCCTCCCCCTCTCTCAACTCTCGCCTACTTTCTTCTTCCCCGTTTAACTTCTCTCTCTATTTTCTCTACTTTCCCTCGCCAGATGCTTCATTGAGTCACCTTCATTCTTTGTTACGTCTTTTCGGACTCTCTTTCTGTCTTACACCTTCTCCTTCTTATCTTCCCTTCTGTCTTGACCTTTCACCTTACCGCGTCCTCCTTTCTTAGTTGCACCTGCTTCTCCAGGTCGTTGGCGCCCATAATTTCCAACTCCTCTAATCTACGCGCCCCCATTAGCTCTTGTCCTCTCACCTGTCTCGTCTTCTCCACGCTCCCTTTTCATAGCGCATCGTTTTACTCTACAGTCGCCATTTGCTGGCATGCTCAGCCCCGTCACTCTCCCCTCTGGTTTTGCTCTTGTCCATTTTCTCCTCTTTCCTCCCTCTCCCCAGCCCCTTCCGCTACCTCACATTACTCTTGCTATAAATTACGCTAGTGCCCTATCCCTTCCACTGCATTCTGCTCCTGAAGCTCTGTTTTCAGTACTATTACTTGTATAATTGTAACACCCATTATTTACAGCGCTTAGAAACAACTGCAGTATAGTCCGAGACACTATATAAAATCAAGTTCTTTCTGCCTATCCTTCCCTCAATCCACCTCTTTCCTCACCCCATCTCCTGCTTTTCAGTACGTCTCTCTGCCCCACCCTCCCTCTTCTTCTCTTCATCTCTTGCCCTCTCTTCCCTCTCCTCCCTTCCTCTCCCCTTCTTTCCGTACTATCATCTGGCAAAACCCAGTCTGACTCATTACAAATGGTTTACAAACGGTGAACAACATTCTGCTGTGAATGTGAATATGTTCAACTACATGAAACCAAAATGTGCATCCTTTTGGATGTACTTCTTGAAAATGTGTTGCCAGCAGATAGCTCGAAGTTACCATTTTTAATCACTCTGTGATGTTACTGGATGTATTGTTTGAGTGGTCTCACACTATTTCCAATGTATACCAATTAATGCAGCTTCACCCCAGTGCGCAATAAGGTTTCACAAGCATATAAAACAAGCATTGGCATAGCCAATAGGTCTCGCCTTTGGGACCTTATAAGTATTTAATTCTGCAGCACAATATCCTTGGTGCAACATCAACTGTTACATGGCTAAACACTTATAATGTCCCAAAAGCGAGACCTATTGTCTATGCCAATGCTTGTTTATATTTGCGAGGAGGGGGGCCGTGTGGCCCCCCTCCCCTGGGCCATTTCTGGCCCTGGGGACTCCATCCCCCGGGGCTTGGCCTCTTTTATTTTTATTTCGTGGGAGGGGGCCACATGGCCCCCCTTCCCTGGGCCACTTCTGGCCCCGGGGACCCCATCCCCCGGGGCCGGCCCTTTGCATTGGGGACCCTGGGGGGAACCCCAATGCCCCCACAGTCCCGGCGGCTCCCCGCGTCCTGCGGGAGCCGGCATTAGCTACGCACAAGGGGAGCTGCTAACATGCAGCTCCCTTGTGCAAAGCAGTCTGCTTTGGTTTTTGGAAGCGAGAGCAGGTTTCCTGCTCTCGCTTCCAAAAACTGAAGCAGAGTTTGCTATGGCAGGGCGGGACCCGTGCTCCCACCCTGCCATAGCAAACAGCATTGTCCAGGGGTGGGCACCCCAGGACATTGCAGGAGCCGGCCCTGGGGGGTGGCAGTCCCCAGGGCCAAGGAGGGCTCCAGGAGGGGGGCCGCACGGCCCCCCCCTTTATTTACATAGCCCCGGGGAGGTGGTGGTCCCCGGGGCCGGGGGTCTGTAACGGGCCCCCATATTACCATAACCAATGCCCCGGGGAGGTGGTGGTCCCCGGGGCAGTGTGGGGGGGCTCGAGCCCCCCCACACTAATTATTTTCAAAGCCCCGGGGAGGTGGCGGTCCCCGGAGGTGTGGGGGGGCCGCATGCCCCCCGCACATCATAAATAAAGCCCGGGGAGGTGGCGGTCCCCGGGTCTGCGGGGGCCCCCGCAACATAATTTGGCATGCCCCCGGGACCTGGCCCACCCGGGGACTTAAATACAACGATGCGCGGGAGCCCGTGCTTCGTTTTATTTTTTTATTTTGTCATCTGGATTCGCGCACCCAGCGCGAATTCAGCGGATTTTATTTTTTAAAAAAATGCTTTTTTTGGCCCTGGGGGTCCTTGTGGGACCCCCTGAGCAGGCCTAGGGGTCAGGGTATTTGTACCCTGCCCCCTTTTCTTGTTTTTCACCTTTTCACCTTTTTTTTTACTCTTTTCTTGTGACTTGGTTACCGAGTCACAAGATGGTTGTCAACACTTCCTGGTTTGAAGTGTTGGCAGCCAATCAGAGTGAAGCTCATGCCCGGGAGGAGTCGCAACTCCTCCTCAGTGCTCAGATATCGATATTTTTCTTTTTTTAATTTCTCAGGAACTACTGAACGGATTTATACCATTTAAAAAAAAGGGCGCTTTCTGAACGAAGAGCTACCTTTTGCGAAATTTGGTGTAATTCCGTTCAGCAGTTCGGGCTGTAGCTTTGTCTAAAGTTTCCTATGGAATTAACATGGGGAAAAGGTGTTTTGGGACCCCCCTTTTTTCTCGGTCCCCGCTTGACGAATCACCCCAAAACTTTCAATACAGAAGCCCCATTCGTTTTGAAAATTTTGCGAAGATTCGTCAAACGGCGCCAAAGATATTGGCAAATCAAAAAACGCTTTCCTATGGAAAATAGGTTCTAACTATAACTACCTACTGACGACTGCCATTAGGTAATATATATATATATATATATCCATCAACAAAAGGTTGCCCCTATGAAAACGCCTACACACAAGAGATATTTACTCCATGATTTATTGTGGACTGCTAACAGAACAAGCTCCCTCCTTCAGTTCATCAACTGGAGACAAACGCGTTTCGGGCAGCACTCTGCCCTTGATCACTGGCTAAAACAAAGTCACAGCAGTCATTGAGGGAACTCATTTAAACAAGTTTCCGAGTCCCGCCCCATTGGGCGTATACCACAATGCCTTCTGGTCCATGTAGCTCCCCTTAGTTATCCACAGTGGGTGCACACCGAGTTTTGTTAAAATAAATGTCTCTTACCCATGTGGGTTACTTCCAGAGGGAAAACATTGCTTCTGCTGCCATTATCTCGCCCCACAGTAAAGGACTCTCTGTCCTCTCAGCTTCCAGGAAATCCATTGCACCGCAGGTCCGCTCATAAGCAGCGGGGTGTTTTCGCGGCTAGGTGCGCCGCTACAAATCCTTCAACAAAAGGTTGCCCCTATGAAAACGCCTACACACAAGAGAGATTTACTCCATGATTTATTGTGGGCTGCTAACAGAACAAGCTCCCTCCTTCAGTTCATCAACTGGAGCCAAACGCGTTTTGGGCAGCACTCTGCCCTTGATCACTGGCTAAAACAAAGTCACGGCAGTCAGTGAGGGAACTCATTTAAACAAGTTTCCGAGTCCCGCCCCAGTGGGCGTATACCACAATGCCTTCTGGTCCTCGTAGTTCCCCTTGGTTATCCACAGTGGGTGCACGCGAGTTTTGTTAAAATAAATGTCTCTTACCCATGTGCGTTACTTCCTCGACACCGAGGAAGGCGACTAGCCAACACGCGTTTGTTTGCCCGAGTTTAAGAAATAAAACTTTGTAACTCACCCCCCGCGAGTGCCTCTTCATTCAGGAGCCAAGATATATATATATATATATATATATATATATATATATATATATATATATATATATATATACTTTTTGAGTCAGAGTATACAGCATGAAAATCCATGAAAAAAGTGCACCAAAGAAAGCATGCTTTACGTCAATGATCACAGGAAATGTTAAATAGCACAGGCTTGTATTTAGTGCCTATTAAATATGGACATGGACGTATTACCATCAGGAAAATCTATTCAAATGATATAATTTGAATAAAATTAATTGATAACAGGATGTCCAAATAAAATATAATAAGCCTTTTATGTTTTACACAGTTATATTTGATGCTGCTTGGTTTATCACAAAAAAGATATTGATTTTATCCCCAGACCTTCCTGGAAATTCTTATTTTGTAGCTCTGATCTTCCCAAGGTGAAACACAATAGTGTTCATCATAATCCAAGTCCTTGTGTGGAAGCAAGAATTGAAAACAGCTTTTTTATATTATTATAGTGTAAAATCCTATAAGCAGAGCTCCTGCCTTAATCCACTCATGGCAGAGAAAGAGTTTTTGAATCCAATCTGTGTTACATACAGGATATATTTTAGGCTGCAAGAAACAAACATGATTTTGTCAACCTAATCATATTACACTTGTAGCCATTATAGTCAAAATGCGTTTCCTCTGCTTTAGTTTGGGCTGGATTCAAAACTAGTTCTCAGAGGAAAATGGTCATTGCATTAGGCCTGTAAATGACTAAATTCAGTTTCCTATTAAACAGTGCTGTGTGTGGGGCAGGCATGTCTGTCTAATCCATTGGAAGAACGGTCTAAGCATTACTTTGTAGTTAGAAGGCCAAATGCTTTCGTGTATTAAAGCATGTGAATATGCACAAAAAGATGAGTACTTCAAGAAATTACACTAGTTGAGAATCTTAAAACAAAATGTTTTCCTTACCAAAAAAATTAAAAATCAGACTTCATAATTACAATGTGCGTGGCACGTAGTAACACATGCTTTGGTTTTAAAACACTTTAGGATAATGCGATTGTTTAACCCACTGTTCTAGCACGAATCCACTCTTCATCAGTGTGTGGATTGTTAACCAGGAAATGCACTAAAATCTGGCAAGTGCCTGGTCCACCCAGCCCTCAATTCCCTGCCTTCTTTAGAGGTCTTGAAAGTGATCCACAGTTGGCTCCACTTTCAAAACAAACACCAACCACCTGAGGGTGCTATAAGGCCCACCCTATTTATGTACTCCACACAAGAGCCTAAGATGTGGAAGCCTTATCACCCATATCACCCTAGCTAACTTGTGCTAGCTCTATGTTTGGAACCTTATAACTTCTAGGTTTTATACACTGTACCTCTATAACAGTAAGCATCCGTACCTGTCCCTCTCACTATGAGTTGAAAAAGCCTTGAAATACCATCTCTTGCTATTAAAAGTACTAGAGTAGAGGAGTATAGTTGTAATCTTCACCTCTCTCATCCAAACGATCTGTACATATGTAACATTTCAGCCTGTCATGCCTCGTTTAATATAGATATGTAATTATCTATTTGTTTTCACCATTAACACCCACATACTTGTCGTACACAGTCCTCACCTAAATAGTTAATTTTGGCTAAATATCGAGCACTCTACAACCATCTCTCTCTGTATTTGACACTGTATTAACAGATGCAATAGTTCTGTTCAAAATGTCATTGCTGCAAAATAAGTAGAAAATAAAATTGCTTTTGATGGCAGTCATTGATGTTTTCCTGCCTGGGACTGCCATGCAGTACACGAAAAAGGATCACTGTAGTCCAGTGGTTCCCAAACTTTTTCGGCCCACGGCTCCCTTGACCTATTGGCCATAAGCCGCGGCTCCCCATTATGTTACTTTTTTTAGTGGGTGAGGGGGATGTAAGCCCTGTCTCGGGAGAACTTCCATTTTTCTCAGTGAAAATAATTGCCATGAGCTGATGAAGGTATTATAATCATAGATGCAACTAAAAAAATATATAATAGTTGTTTAATAAAATACTTTTATTGGTTTAGTCACAGTGCATTCAAAACAAAGTTAACCTTACAGGCCAGTGTAGGCAATGTATTGTGATGAATGCCGCAACAGGTGGCTCAATAATAGACAGTGTACGACCCTGACTGTTCATGGGTAGCAGGCAATTATCCTGAACTCTTTGTGATTTAATCATATTAAATATTTGTATTTAACTGGTAAAGTTCAAGACTGAGGATACCTAAATACAAAAGATGTTGAGGAAAGTCGTCAATGACCTCTTAACATTGTACTGCATTCTAGTGTCAAATACTACATTATCCGCTATACATGCCATTCCTCAAAATTGCCAAAACATTGACGGTAAAAAAGAGAAAAAGATCTGAAAATCTTCCACACCACTTCTGGATCCCACTTGCAACTCTTAGATTTAATTTTCCACCACTTGGAACAGTTGGAGCCCCCCATTTTGAGTTGGTTTACTAGAAATATTAAATTTTTGGAATAAACTGCATTTTTTGTTCAACTCAAAATTTCCTACAGATTTCTGTTAAGAATGGGATATTTTACATTCAGCACAAATGTTGTTGATCTTTTCTCGACATTGCTCTAGAGAGGGAAAAAAGCGCAGTCATCTCTTGCATGCTCTGAATATGGTGGGACGAGTTTCCAGTTATGTTAAGATATTCACATTTCAGCAATTATTTAAGAAATATGTTCAGTATTGGAGTCTTGAGTTTTTTATCCTAATCAGCTCAGATCGCTCACATCAATTACATCAGATTTCTGTCATCTTTTTATGTTGTAAAAATGCAGACCTCCTGTTCAGAGTGACCATGATTTCTGCGTTTAAGAGCTATGTTCAAATATGCACAGGATTGTAATTGAAAATACAGGGCTTCCCTAAGTGCCTCCAGGAATCAGAAGGTGCCATGGAAAGCTTCTCTCTGCACCATTTTGGAATGGGACAGGTTAACTGATGAAAACTGTGCAGAGAAGTATCCCCCGCGTGCACTTATACCACACCACTTTTACACCAGATTCGGGCGCTGGGAAGTTTACGCCTGAATCAGAATTTGCACCAAAATAGGAATAATTGCCTAAATATCAGAATTGTGATTGCTTTCAAACAGATTCATATCTTGCCATTATAAGTGCAATAGCATTACTGCTTCCTTTGATATCCTATCTTCAAATCGCTCCATGTAAATGTGTTTAATTGAGAGGGTTTAGATTGATTTTAAGTTATAATAAAGTAGTTTTTGAGGCTGACATGGAACATTTCTGAATTGGCCTGCAAGGTTGGGTTTTTAACTCGCTTATTTGCTTGGCTGCAGCAATAACTTGATATACCTGGTCTTCAGGGCTGTGACAGAAAGCGAGCGCTCTGCCAAAAACATATCTACAAACTGGTATTGTTTTTTTTTTTTTTAAACGTGTTTATGACAGGCCTGTACTGTGAGGGAAAAAACAATGTAACTTTTGGGACTAGATAGTGCAAATATTGGTTCAAAACAATTGATGCAGCCAGGAAGTTATTAAAAGAATTGGGGGGAAAAAGTCTGCATGGTAAGACTTTTTTGCTGCAAGATGCACGTCTCAGGCAGTCGGAGCTATTCAGCCTCTTGTTCGTGGAGAGAGAAAAAGAATGCAGAAAGATGAACAGAGGGTTTCCAAATATTCCTGCCTGCTCAGTTCTGATACAGGGGTGAAGGTGGGAGGGTTAGGACACATCATCTGCTGCTCTGTGCGCAGCTCAGATTATTTTCCCCTTTTAGCAATAACGCTTTGCAGCCCGTGGTGTGCCTTTTGGCAGTGCATGAAAAGTTATTTATTGGGTGTTCCTGATGTTTCTCTCGAAGTCATTATCTCGCAGCTTTGGTAGCAGAGCTGTACAGTTCTGAAGAAGAGGTCAAAGGCCTTGACAGTGGTTCCCAAACTGTGTTCATGGCGCCCCTGGCTAGTTTTGATGGCGCACCAGGGTGCCACGGCGCACAGATTGGGAACCACTGCTGTAGTCAATGCACTGGGAGAACACTCACAGGGCAGCAGGCAGATTGATTTTACTTTTGTCCAAAACAAATTTCTTCTTTGGGGTTCGGGTTTGAAAAATGTAAAACATGTTTACTAGTCTGTCATGCCTCAATGGCAAGGCAGGATCGCCAGCACTGTGTGTTGTCGCTAAATGTGCTCCTGACTTCTTAGTAGAAGCCCTTTTGAAGAAAAAATGGCCGCTACACTAGTGTCAAATACTAGATTTGGTAGTGGTCTATGAGCAGGTGCAAAGAGGCGAAAGCAAGGTGGCTTGGACCCTTCTGTCTCCTTAGATTACAGACTAATCACAAATCTTCTCTTAGCAAAACTTCTGAAAGGATAAGGCACAGCATATTTGCTGGATTATTTACCAGTTAAAAAGCATTTGATCAAATGCCATTTTGGTTTCTAGCCTTTTATGGTACTCAGAGGCGTATTAATGAGTGTTCTAGATCTGTAGGAAACCTGGAACCCTCAGCATACTAGAGGTGTTAGGAGATTTCCAACGTCACCCAATTGGCAACATTTCCCTGCCCCTGGCCAGCACAACTGTTTCCCAACCACAAGATGTCTCACTCATGAAAAAGTAGGATATTCTGCATGTAGTGACCAGGTATGGTAGGGGATGAAGATGGGGCAAAAAAAGGGAGAGGTGGTGCATTTTTGGGGGGTAGATTACTAGTGTTCGACGGAGAAGGAGTGAGAGATTCAAACAGTGGGAGCTTGCCAGTGAAGGACGGTGATGTGCTAATGACTATAGGGCAAGGAAAGAAGTAGGTGTGGGGCAAGAAATGTCCCTGGGGTTGGAGGGGCATAAAAGGTGAATGCTGCAAAGTGGTGCCAGTTTATGCACTGGTGCTGCTGACAGCAAGAAAGATTTCAGCTAAATGAAGGGATGCTAAAGATGTCCATTTTAAACTCTGAAAGCTTGTGAGGCAAAGCTTTAAAAAATACACAAAGTTCTGATTATGATAATTTTTCATCTTTGCACAACTGTATTCAAAAGGTTTTTCATCTCATAAGGAAAACCTTTCCCCAGTGGGTTTTACCAAGACTCATTCCTTTCAGACCTTAAAAAAAAACAAAAAACCTTTAGGTTATTCCTCTTCCATGTGATAAAGTACCATGGTCTATAGTGCCTATTGTATGCTTATGATAATGAACATTTAGACAGTCATGTGTGATCCAGGCAGGTCAGTCGTTAAAAGAAGACTTACCTGTTTTCCAAAGCAAGGCAGGAACATGCAAGATGGCAATAGAAGAAGAACAGAATGCCAGACTTACAAGTGAAGACATAAGTCGAGAGAGCACCAGATAGCCAGAGAGGGCCTGATGTGTCAAAATGTTTTTCCTTTAGAGGGGCCGATTCCGATCTCGGCCGGTAGGGCTCCGAATCGGATTCGGCTTAACCGGATCCGATTCGGAGCCCTATTTCCCGACCGATTCGTACGCGCGTCTGGGCGAGCGAGTACGATGCGAAATCGTTGACCGACTCGTCCGGGCGTCCCGACCGACTCGTTCCCGGGTCGAACCGCACCGACCGACTCGCTCGGACTCGACTCGCACCGCGCAATGGAGACGTTCCCCGGCCGGGTGAGTACGATGCGCGCCGCGAGCAGTCCGACGAGCCGCGCACTCCGGCTCCAAAGAGCAGTCGGAGACGTACTTTGGGGGTCCGTGTCAGACCCCCCTGTACACGTAGCTGTGCGAGTCGCACACAGGGGGGACCCATGGGTCACCCCTACCTGTGCGTGTATGGCGCGAGTCGCTTCGACGCGTACCCGCTGTAGGGGGCGCCCTTGACCGCCTCGCACCCATTGAGTCAATGGGAGCCCGCGTACGCGTTGTACGACCGGCTCCCATTGACTTCAATGGGAGTCCGACCGACTCAAGTCCGATGGCATACGTGCGCATCGTACTCGTTCGGTCGGGCTGCCAGAGTCCGAATCGGTCGGAAATCTCTCCGAGTCCGGCTCGGTCGGGGAGATTTCCGGCCCGAATCGGAATCGGCCCCTTAGTGTCTAAGGGAAAATGTGTTAGTACATATGTACCATAGTCTGACTGTACATAAGGAAAGTGAATCCTGTGCAGTTGGATAGGAGTATTCCATCCATGGTGAAAAAGCAGGAGGAAGACAGAATGCCACTTCAGATCAGAGCCAAGACAGCACATAATCCGACAGTGTCTCGAGTGCGTGACACTTGACACAAGTAGCGGGCAAGCAGTGTGGGAGGATCAATGGAAATAATGAAGGAGTGGACTATGACTGTCATTAAATAATAATTTAATTGGCAATAATTAATGAAGGGAAAAGTTGTGTGTAAAGCAAAGGGAGACCAAGGAATTCAAGAAGTAGAAAAGAATAAGATGGAAGACCAAAATTTAATGAGTAAGCTTACAGAAAGGTAGGAACAGTAGAAAGGAAAATTCCAAGCAAGAATATACAGTCCTAACCTGATAGATTTTTTTTTTGTCTATAAAAATATTATTCTTTTTAGCACTTGAGAATAAACAGGGACATTTAGGAAAGGGCAACGTAGCCCAGTATAGAAGCTACAAGACAAGAAGAAAAGAAGGGATGGGGAGAGAAAAAGTGAGGTAGAGAAAGTGAGAGAGAGGTAAAGAAAGTGAGTGAGAGAGAAATAAAGAGAGAGTGAGAGAGATTTCTCATACTCACCATGATAGTCCTTTCAGTGCTCTCTTGATGTTGATACCAGGCTCTGTAAAAAGGAAAAGGTGGGCATGCTGGACTACTGTTGCTTGCAGAGAAAAGAAAGAACTTGAAATGAACAATTGCGTCTATAAAGGAGACCACAGGTTTTAGGCTAGAGACTGTTGGGACTAAAATATATATAAGTCTGACTATTATCTGGCAACACATTTAAAAGAGAAGATCCAATTTGTACATTTATTTCCAAGGATGTTTAACAAATAGGCTTCAGTCAATCTTAAGACATCGCAGACATATAAACGATTGTTCAACAAAATTGTTTCAGAAGTGGTATCACGGAGCTAAAAAGTATGTATCTGGTATTTCTATGGCATGATCCTAGTCAAAGGCAATCATTTGCTGTACATGGTCAAAGGGGAGAGGAAGCTGAGTAGCGGGTTGTTAACACATTGTGATGTAGTGTTCTTTAAAGAGGAGAGTGTTAACTCTTTGCTAAATTGGAGCTGCATTGGGGTGGTCCTGATGGATATGGGGATGTTGTTCCAGATCTTGTGTGCATGGATGGAAAAAGATCTGTTGTGTTGATTTCTTCTTTTTTATACTTCTTAGTTTACAGTGGGATGGTGTCCAGGCTGTGGGTGTGCCGAGAACCTACACAGATGGTAAGCTTGTCTGCAAGATAATGGGATGTGATGGTCATTGCTTTGTAAATGATTCAGCTGGTTTTGAAGCTAGGAAGGGCTTTAGTGTATAATTTAGCAGTTAGTGGCAGGTCAGATGCACCTTCAAAGGGCAATAGAGCAATATATAAAAAACATTCAATAAGAATGGGATGCTTTCCGCCAGGCAATGAAATCTCAAACCAATGGATTAGTGTAAAATTCCAAGGCAGAGGTTGGCACCATTGTACAACTAGGGGATCTTTTGGCAAATGCTAGAGTACACCCTAACATACTGGTGTCAAAATTACAAAAGAATGTTCCAGGAGAAGACCCGGTGTTGTATTTCACCAAATCTGAGCTCTTGACTCAAAATGCGGCCTCGCCGGTGGAACGATGAGGGCAATATGTGGCACTCCTATTGACCGGAAGGTTACAAACGGCATGTGAAGTTAATAATCCAACAGGCAGCATACCTTATGAGAATTTAAAAAAGGCTATTTTGAAAAAAAGTTGGATAGGACTTTGAACAGTATCATCAACATTTGTGAGCTGAGAAGTTGAAACCAGGGAATACCCCTAGATCATTGTTTTATATAATAGAAAGACTTTGGGGGCAAATAATTAGAATCACGAACTGCACCTAAAAAAGCAAATGTAGAAAAAAAAGTATTTGGAACAATTTCTTAGTTTTTTACCCACAGCAACCCACAAATGGGTGCGACAACACCCTAAGTTAGGCCTGATAGAAGCAATAGAAATAGTGTGTGCCTGTCATACAGCATGATATCGAAATATAGGAGAAGTAGGCAGAGGGGTTAATGAAAAGAGGTGGGAAACTGGGAAAATCATTACAGCAGATTTAACATTAAAATAAGTAATAGTAACATCTGTGTTTTATAGTGCTTAGAAGCCATACAAATGCTGAATGAAGCAGTATATAAAAACACGTTTCTTTGCCTATTCCTGATAACGCCCAAGAAGAGCAATTGTTTTTGCTTGGGTATCATCACTTCTGCAAATGTGGAAGTAGCAATTTCCACATCAGGATTTCTTCAGAACTGCCCTCCCAAGCCAGTGCATCCTATTTACTGTGCTTCAGATGCCAGAGGTGGATGCTTCTGCGAACACAAATTTAATTATTTAGAAAATGTGTTATTAAAAATACAATGTGCAGATTTTACATTTAAAAATGAAGTATGCTTAATGCATAAATTGTAGTAGGCGAGCATAGTTATAGCCTATGTGCCTGTAACCTAGAAATATTGTACAAATTCTAAAATTGACATTACTTGAGGCTCAATGTTTTAACGTAAAGGCCTATTAGTACAGAAATTCTTGTTTTTCACTTTAAATGACAGTTGTGCAAGTTGTTTTTCTTCTCTTTCTGCAGACGTTGCAATTTCGGAAGCTATTGTTTACAAGTTAATGAGTAGACATTTGATGTATTATAAGACTGGTAGTGAGGTTCACTTTGCAAAAGATGTAGATGATAGGAAGGATGATTCATGGGAAGACGTTTTTGAAAACAAGAAAGGATGTGCCACAACATTCAAGAACACCTGGTTAAAGCACGATTGGACTCTGGTGAAAAGATGGGGAGTAGACTTGTTCCCTGGAGGGCGCAGAAATCTTATTGGTTAAGAAGAAAAAGAAAGAACATTAATGTTGCAACATAGAAAGTGTGTGTTTATATTAGTGCGTGTTTCTAGACTAGTTTAGGATTTCGATTAGGGCAGATTATTCCACCCTTTCGCTGCAGAGCAGACTGATTGAGTTTGCACTCATCCTTTTCCTTAGACAGAGCAGCATCTCATTATGTTCCCTTTTCCTGACTGACTCTCTCAGACGAGACACTGTACTGGGTTTCCTGGACATCTCCTTATGAGAAGTCTTGAGGCCATATGTATCAAGCTAAATTGCGATCGCAAACGCTGAAATTCGCAGAATTTCAGCGCTTGCGATCGCAATTTAGCAGTGTGCAATGTATCACACAAAAACCCACTCGCAAAATAAGGAAACGCAAAATTTGCGATTCCCTATTTTATGGATGCATTTAAGGAATCACAAATTGCGATTCCTTAAATGCAATGTAAGAAGCACAAAAAAAGTGCGATTTGGCCTTAAGGAATCGCAAATTACCACCAACTTCAAGTTGGTGGTAATTTACGATTTCTTTTGAAAAATGCACTTTTTGCATTTTTCAAGTACCCTGTGGCGCACATACATGCCCTTAGGGCATGTATGTGTGCCACATGTGCACACATGCACATTTCAGGGTGCAACAGGGTGTCCTTTTGACACCCTTGCACCCTTGACATTGCATTCAGCAATTTGCGAGTACCTAATGGGTACTCGCAAATTGCGAATATCTTCCCATTCATTCCTATGGGCCTCTAGGCCCATAGGAATGAATGGGAAGTATTCTTTAATTGCGACTCACAATTTGCGAGTCGCAATTAAGGAATGTCAGGGAATCGCAAAATATTTGCGAATTTTTATTTACATCACGTTTTGCGATTCTCAAATGGCGATTCTCTAAAAATCGCTATTTGAGAATCGCAAAACCATTCTTTGATACATATGCCCCTCAGTGTTTTAATGTTTATTGCTTGTGCTGAGAATACTTTCCAGTTTATTCTGCCTAAGCTTCATGCTTATGCTTGATCCTCTCATCAGAACTATTCATGGGTATCTGAGCTGACACCTTTAATCCTTTTCACATTTATCTTGCCGTAGCTTAGAATCGGGAAGTTTCTTTATGAAACGCGCTTATTACATTTATTGTATTGCCGTTTTATTTTGATTTACTGAATCGACTCACCTTATTAATACCCTTTAACTCAACTTAACTCTCTTTATTAACTGAACTAAAGAAATAAGAGAGCATGTGCTGGAAGTCTGCCATAGGAAGAGGAAACAAGTAGATCTCCCCAATGTTACAGTAGGGCGGTACAGAGTATGGAATGAGGAGTTAGGATGCATCCTGTGCCTTACGATAGTTAATAATGCACAGCACAGGTATCTCTTAACCCGTTTTCATCTTCTTATTTCCATCATTTGACTGCTTTTCCCAAAAACAAGAGCTGGAGCACAATTACTAGGAAATGTCATTGTGATAACCGATCAGATCAGTCCACTCAGCATATAGCACTTCTTTGTAAATTTTATTTGACCCCCAGAAAATCCCTTCTTAAACCACTATTTTTACAAAAAATAATTATTTATCATCAGGCGGATTTCAAATGTTTGTATGAATTAGGGGACACTAGAGTATGCTACAGGGTTGCCCTGTTCCTCATGCAGGTAATCCATATTAAAGCTTTTTTAGATGATTCAGGAAACCGGAAAATATGATAAGGGTTAATGTACTAATCTTAGCTCATTGGTCTGTTTATTGGTGACTCCATTGGGGTTTCATGGTTACATGTAGACAATGGTCAGCAGAATGGCATTTTAACCTTGAAGACATAAATCGGTCTGGTGTATTTATGCATGACGTTTGCACATAATTTTATCATTTTTACGATTTATGTTTTATATTAACTGCCTTGGCATCATGTGAATTTTGGTTTTAAGACATCGATGTTTTAATCATATTGTGAGCCTTTATTGCAATATTTTGTGCTTTAATGACTCAGTGAATTTGTGCCGAATAAAGCTTGATGATGATGACTGAACTAAAGTAATGATAATTGATAACGAGCAGAGCGTATGATAGTAGCCTGGAGGTGCTGAAACCACATCAGCAGAGTTGTGTCTGGTGCACACACCCAGGCCATGAGGTGAAGGGGGACCAGTTGAGCACTGGCAGCGTCAAGCTCCCGGAGGCACTGTGGTGCTGAAAGGCTCATCACTGCTCTGTAACCCCTGACCGTCCTCCGAGTGCATGACGGTGAGGACGACTGAGCTCTGCTGGGCAGGGAGGCTGTCATCATGTCAGCAGCAGGATCGCAAAGGGACTGTGTTGCAAGCTAGACAGTAAAGAAGATGGACACCCACCTGAGGAGACTACTGTAGTCGCCATTGCATCAGTCGCTGTTGGGAAGAGGGAGCCATGCTGGTCATCGCTGCACCGCTGGGGACTACCAGTCCCAGGATCCTCTTGGCCCGCATCCGCGCTTAAAAGCACGACAAAGCCCTGCGGCCAAAGTAGCCGCCAGCGCATCTGTCACTTAAAAGCGTGATGCAGCCCCATGGCTTGGACACGCCCGGGCTAAGCCCGGGCAAAGGCTCGGCCAAGGGCGGGCCAAGGGCGAGCCCGTCCACGCCTGTCAGAGCCCGGACGAGGCTGGGCTGGGGCCCCCTCTAACACCTGCACCAGACAGCTCAAGTAAAGACTCCACTGGAACCAGGACCATCATGGGAAAAAAGAAGACAACCCCTTCAGACTCAACAGGGGTAACTATATCTACTTTAGATTCCTTCCTAGTCAAAGCTACTAATGCCATTTCAAAGGAGATCGCTTTGGCAGAAAGGAGACTTTCTCTGGGGCAGGGGGGCTCTCCATGTAATGTAATGACGCCGCTTATTAACGGGGCAAATGCTGAACTAGTGAATCAGGGGTTGCCAGAGGACATTAGTTCACAACCTGTTCAAAAGGCACCCTCCCCTAATACATCTGCCCCCTTTCAATCGTCAAATGCAACTAAGATTCCCCCTACCATGGTTACATCTGGCAAAAGGAAAAGAGGTCCTTTAAAAGAACCTGTTCTTACAAAGCCAAAGAAACCAAGAAAGTCTACTCCAACACAGTCTATCACAGACTTTGAAAAGACACCTCCGAGATATTGCGGACAATTCCCATCACGGAGGATCTTTTTGACAAGATAACTTCTTTGCTGCATCCCATATTGTTACGGCTGGATTCCATTGAACTCAAGATTCAAGAGCTATTAAAAAATTGATTCTTTTCACCGTCAAACACAGTTGTCAATACCCAACCAACACACTCTCAAAACAGCCCTCTCACGCTCCTATCCTTAGATTCTTATGAAGGCAGGGGAAGTAAAGGTTGCAAAACAGGGCTAGATCTTGAAAATACACATCCTACCCACATGGCCCAACAACGTGGTCGAGGCTCTGATCTACTAGAAAGGCCTCTAGCAGAAATAGCCACAGATCCTTTATCACTGGGCATGCAGGAGGTTAGACCCGTTCCCAGCATATCTTTGGGGGGAGTGTAAAATCTAGACCCCCCCAAGGACACAAACAAAGTTGTCTCCAACCAACTACAGAGAGAAACGACACATCACCAGAAGGAAACTAACCATCTAACCTTCAACCTCCCGCCCGCCCCTTTGTTCTAATCTTGGTATCAATCAATCAATCAATCAGGGGTTTGTTAAAGCGCGACTACTCACCTGTAAAGGTCTCAAGGCGCTAGGGGTAGGGGGTGGTGGTGCAGGTTCCATTCCATCAAGGAGGGGGTCTGTCGAAGAGCCAGGTTATGAGGTTTCTTGCGAAGATGGGGAGCGATGATGTCTGTCTGAGGTGGAGCGGAAGGGCGTTCCATGCTTTGGCCGCGAGGAAGGAGAAGGAGCGGCCTCCCGATGTGGTCTTTCTGGTGCGGGGGACCACGGCGTAGGAGAGCTGGGCTGATCATAGGGTCCTTTGGGGTGCGTGGAATTTGAGTCGGCTGTTCAGGTATGCTGGTCCAGTGCCGTGGAGGGCCTTGTGTGCGTGGGTGAGTATCTTAAAGGTGATTCTCGCCTCGACGGGGAACCAGTGGAGTGTGCGCAGGTGCTGGGAGATGTGGCAGTGTTTTGGCAGGTTGAGGACCAGTCTTGCGGCGGCGTTCTGGATGTTCTGTAGCTTGCGGGTGAGGTTTTTGTTTATTCCGGCGTAGAGTGCGTTGCCGTAGTCGAGTCTGCTGGTGACCAGGGCGTGAGTGACGGTCTTTCTGTGTTCGAGGGGGATCCATTTGAAGGTCTCCAACGTTAAGAACAACACAAACAGAATCCACTATCCAACTCATGGACAAATCACGTCATTGGATCTCTAACCATACTAGATCAGGGCACCTAGTCCAGAACCATCTCATCATAGCTAGGAGAACCCCTTTGGTAGGACCAACTTCAAAGGCTTATGAGAGTGATTGTATTGTCTTAAACTTTGAGAGCCCCCGGATCGTGGGTGACTTACTATTCCCGCCACCAGCAGCACATACGGCAGTGACCCACATCTTTCCTGTTCCGTTGGGTTTCTTCTATAATCCGCATAGTTTCCCACGAGACAAGGCACCTAACAATGTTATAGAACCCCCCACAGGCGGCAGCAGGCCATTGATGAATGAAACTGTGGGTCTTCTCACTTTAAATAGGTTCGACCCACTATCAAATCTGGATTCTTGCGATTGACTCGAGAATTACAACCAGAGATGCCAGACAATAATTCAGCAAGAGTGTAATGGGAGTGAGGAAAACAGTGCACTAAGCACGACCAATTGAGAAGCAGGGCAGGGATGGTGTAATGATACTTACCATTCTGGCTTACTCTATAATGATGAAAGGGAATCCATCTCCGTTGTAAATAACTTAAACAATACCTTACTTTCCTGGAACATAGCAGGCTATAATAGCAAACGGAACAACGAAGAGTGGCATAAAGTTATAGTAGAATTTCAGATTATCTACACCCAAAAAACCTGGGAGATCACTCCAATTTATCTAAACGGCTATAGGTCTTTTCAAACACCGGCATTACTGTCTAAAGGGGGTAGGTGAAGGGGAGCCTACTCACATTGATATCCAATACAGTTGCATTTAAAATTATGAATGTTATAAACAATTCTCCCTACTTTTACATCCTAGTTATTAAAGGTTATGATACTTGGGACTTAATGTTAATAAATTATTATAACAACAATTTTATAAATCCTGACGTGGTAGTTGAAAACCTAGGCAACACTTTAGAGGACCTAGTTGTGCATCACCCAAACACTATACAACTTATCTGGGTTGGAGATTTTAACTCAAAAGCATGCCCAAGAAGTGAAGAGAAGATATGTGGGATAGTAGACTATAAGGATGCTCCCATCACCCACTTCAACCATAACACTGAGGGAAACGCTTTATATAGCTTATTGATGACATGGCAACTTGAGCTCCGTAATGAAGTCGATCCAGATACAGGTCAAATATTTTCCACCTTTCAAAGAACAGAACGTAGTTCTACGATCGACCTCTGATTTCTTTAAAACTACCATCACCAAGATGAAGGTTAAATTCACAGAATTTAGTGCTCACACCATGCTCTCATGCGCCTTATCCTGGAACGAACCTAGAAAAAGAAAGGGTAATCTGGCGCCAAAACCGATTTTAGCCAGAAAAAATGGCTTCATTTTAAAATGGGATAAGATAGATGAGACCAAGCTTCTCATAAATCTCATAATTACAAACTATGAGGACAATCTTCTGTGTTTAGATCCACAACCAAATAATATTCAGGTGATCAAAGCGTTTGGCAACATCTTAACAAATATTAGATTACAACTAACTAATTTGATACATGTAAAAGATATACCCAGCATCACTGGTTTGATAAGAACTGCTCAGTAGCCTCCTCAAACCTCAGAAAAGTTCTAAAAACCCTACCGAGAGACAAAGATAAAGTTTGCACCTTGACGAACCTCTACAAATTAGCTATAGAAAATAGGCTGCAGTAGCTGAAATCCGAGGCGTGGGAAAGCTTAAATCAAGCATTTTCTCTCCACGATAGTGAAGCTTTTTGGAAGGTGATTAATTCATCCTTCTTGACAGATAAGGCTGGGCCCTCTCTGGATAAGGTACTTCCAGGATATCTTCCAAAAGTCAGTTGAATCGCACTCATCGGATGTCCGTCCTCATATCAAGGTCGAAACGTACCTCTCTTTTGACCTTGAGGAAATACAGCTCGCCCTGTCTCAGTCATCAACCTTGAAAGCAGCAGGGCCTGATGGGGTCCCTATGGATATTTTTCTTACAAATAATCCAATATGGTCCCCTTTATTGACTGTTGTTTTTAATTCCATTTATAAAAAGGGGATGCCTCAAACCCAGCCAACTATCACCCCATTTCATTACTAGATAGTACTGTTAAATAATTCATGGGCAGACTATTGCTAAACAAGCTTGAAACATGGGTAGTGGTAAAGAAGATTCTCGCCGAAGTACAGTATGTGTTTAGGCAGGGCAGGGGCACTATCGATCAGTGCCTCACCCTGACACTAATAACGGCAAAGTATTTTATGGTAAAAAAAGGCCAATTATACATGGCCTTTATGACCTGTCCAAGGCCTTTGATTGTGTGGTACACAGAAAATTGTGGAACATTATGAGGAAATGGGAGTGGAGGCCGCAATAATCAATTTTATAAGCGATCTGTATATTGATGCCACTGTTATAGTTCGTTATGGAAGGCAAGGCGAATGTACAAACTCATTTAAAATTGAAAGGGGCTTTAGACAAGGGTGTGTCTTATCCCTGTTATTATTCGCCCTCTATACGGATAAATTGAACTAGGCATTGACTAACAAAACAAAAGATACCCCTCAAGTACAGTCGACTCCTCTCCCAATCCTGCTATATGCAGACAACGCAGTCTTGCTAGCAAGAACTCCTATGGATCTCCAAAATCTCATTGTAGAATACTCGACTTTCATGTCCGATTTGGACCTCCTTGTAAACAAAACGAAAACTTTTATTGTGGCAGTGGGAGGTGGGCTAAAAAGAAGCGGATGAGATTCCATCTAGCTTGGGAAAAAATAGAACAAGTCCAATGTTTTAATTACCTAGGCGTTGTTTTTTATTTTAAACTGAGTTGGAAGGAGGTGGTACAGAATAGAGTAATTCACATGGGTAAAAGCATTGCCGCAATCTTCAGATTCTCAAATAATTGGGCAGTAAGGCAATACTGAAAATGATTAAAATCTATCTGGCTAAAACGACATCTATTGCCACTTACAGGGCAGCAATTTGGGGGACAAAGGACGTGGAGGCACTCCAAGTCATAGAAGACAAATTGTTAAAAGACTACTGTCTGTCCCGCTAGCATGTCATTATTTCAATGCACATAAGGAAGCATGCTTGCCCTACATTAGTGATGTCATTAAATTGGCCCTGTTATCCCTGTGGCTGTCAGTGTGGAAAAGGAGCACTGTAGATCTGAATCAAAGGATCCTAAAAGATATTATGAATTCAGATAATGCTTATAAAATTCCCTGGATATCCTACGTCTGACATACGCTTACATCATTAGGGCTAGCACATCTTTATGACACACCAACCCTCTGCGATTGCTTTCCCAAATCAAGATTAAAAGATCTTTTTAATAAGAAAGCAGCATTAGACAGGTGGGAAAGATGCAGAGGGAAAAAATCTGGCATATCAAGGGATACCCCAGTTGCTCCAAGGTGCCCGCTCTAGACTGATTTGCATATGCCCAGGTCTAAACTGGGGTGGCATGGTGAGCCAAAGAATGATGGATTTAACCCAGATCTCTTGACTGGGGGTGAATGTTTTGATTTGTTCTGCATTCCGTCCATCAATTGTGTGTCTTTTGCTTTCTTGCCCTAAGTGCGCCAGGTATGCCCAGACGTGGGTCCTGGGCTCACTGTGCCACTGGAATCAAGCTATCCTGGCTGAAGAGGGCTGAAACCCCGAAACCGGTCCTAGGATGCTTGTTTCCGGTCCAGGGAGGACCTGGCTTGGCAGTTCGGGCTGGACTGTTCCCATGAGGCACAGGGTCAAGACTGATTTGCATATGGCCAGGTCTAAACTGGGGTGGCATGGTGAGCAAAAGAATGATGGATTTAACCCAGATCTCTTGACTGGGGGTGAATGTTTTGATTTGTTCTGCATTCCGTCCATCAATTGTGTGTCTTTTGCTTTCTAAGAAAGACAGCACGCAATTGGTCCAAGGCGGGTGATTGTCCCGCCTTCTTTGTTCCCTGGCCTAGGGTGCTCAGGAGCGAGCATTAATGCCATCTGTTTCCAATTATCGCGTTCGCGTTAACTGGAAACAGATGGCGCAATGGCGGTCAGCGCTAGTCGCGCTGGTTTTTCGCCTGCAGCGGCGGGCACAAGCGCGCGCGCGCACCACTCCCGGGCTTGTTTTTAGTTGGTTGTGTTGTGTTTGTATGCGATAAAAAGGTTTTAATAAAAACACAATCAACAAGGAATCAATGCCGCATAATGGAAATTTGGGGCTGGATTGTTCAGGGTGCAGTGATTATTATAGAATAACATGGCCTTAAAGCCTCCCGTGACCTGTCTTAATGTAAAGATACATATTTTTAATTTCTATTTCATATTTTGTGAGAAATTACGTGTGTTGCCGCTTCTCCACGTATTTGGCACGCTAAAGACATTTACTGTAACGTCTATATTTCGAATACATCTAACATTTCTTAAGGAACGCCTAAAAATATCTTATCGGGGGAAACGCTTGGTGTTGAGGGGTGATCGTGCAAGGTTGATTTGTGTGTTACATTGTATAGTGCTACAACCAAGGAACCGACATTCAAGCGCTTGCTCGCTCGCAACATATCTTGTATCTTAAACACTCTGCGCGCTGGCTTTTAATCTTCTCCCTTCCCTCCCTTCAAACATGCTGTTTACCTCTCTAGCGCTCAGAAGCGGACAGTCGATGGAGTATTAGTGCTATACTGATCAATAAATAAATGTGAATGCAGCCTTCAAGTCTCGAGTCTGAATCATAGTCGCTTCAGATTTCTTATTTTCTGAGATCATTAAAGAAAGGGCGATGGAGTTGGTGCGGTGTGCAAAAGCACGTTTTTAATCGTCCTTTGATAAAATAATGTATCTACGCATTCGATTATTATGTAAAGCGCCATCATCCCCTCCTTCCAGACACTTGCAAGCACTTGAACGTCCTTGATGAATAATTACCTTAACTCAGTCCTGAAATTTAGTCGGTTAGAAACCCTGCGACCTCGCAGCCTCTAAAGCGGCTACATTCTTTTTTTATTTGTTCTATTGCTTGAATGTTTTTTTTTTTTTTTATCGCGGTTGTGAACGGTTGTTACCTATGAGGTAAAACGGGACAATTTGATATTCGTTGCAACACGCACTCGACTCTACAGTATTAAAAACAGGCTGTATAAGTTATTCGTTAAAATGTGTCTGTTTTGTGGCAAACTGCGTTTTTTTCTTTTTTGGGGGGAATGATCTCGCTAGTAGACAATAAATAAAAGATATTACTTCTATAGCACAAAAAATGATTCACACACCCGTACTGAGAGCTCTGATACTATTATTATGATCGTGTTTTTTATGTTTCGTTAAGACACATCAGGCCTGCTTCGTGTAAATTGCAAGGGTTTTTAATAAGTTAAAGTGAGCTAAATGTATCACGTTAAACGGGGGTGGAGGAGGGTCACAAAACGGGTTCAGGGGTCTTTCGACCTCAGACACTTTGCTCTGTTAGACTTCGGGGGGGAGTGTATCTGACAGGGGTGCAGGGGTGGGCCTCCATGTTTACCATCTCGCAGACGTGCTCGGTTAGTACAGCCTCAGAGGTTTTCTGACCATCTGATTGTACATCAGGCGGGGTAAAGTACGCAGCTTGGAAATCTATGTGTAATCAGGCCGCGCGCGCTGACTCAGACTTTCATCCTCCAGGGGTCGATACAAGTGAGTAGCATTGGAGGCGGATGATACTGACGCGCCTGTTGTTTTAAATGTAGACAGGTCGTTTCCGGTCGAACTGGGAAAAACTGTATATTGACTATGTTTGCAAGTTCAGAATTCTTCACCTGAGGAAATAAAAGCGTTTGTACGTACGTACGTACGCGTGCATGTAAGAAGAATCTCTAATATACCGACAAATACAGAACTATCTCCAACCTAATGTGCTGGTACTGGATGTATTGTTAGTTTACTGACTGTCAGTTGTGGCTCCAAAACAGGCGAACTGTGATCCCGGCTAACCCGCTTGACCAAACTGTGTGATCCTTGGAAAATCGCGGTCGCAGTTACTTGCAATTGCAATAATATAACTCTGCGACTTACTTTGAGTAAGACAATTCATTGTAAGAGCAACAAAGCTCAGTGGTTCGCATTTAATTTAATGGCGTTTTAGTAGGACGGAAGTATAACACACAGAATGAAAGAAACAACAGTATGCAAGCTGTGTCTTTTTAAATGAATTCTGCAAAGTATCTGAATACGCCAAGTGTATGCTTCATTACAGCAAGCTGACTCGCTGTAAGATTGGCGCGCATTTAGATACACTAATGCTAATAACTCGGCCTGAAGCAAATATATCGCCTTCATTATTAATGGAGGATGTGGCGTAAGGCCCAGAGTTGCTGACTTTGACAATGCGGAAAGCAGGTTCGAGTCTGACATTGGCTCAACATCCTGTGATTCTGGGCGAATCACTTAATCTCCCATGCCTACCAAAAATGAACGTGTCCTTGTGTAACGTAACTGGTGCACATGTAAAGCCAGGGCTTTAAGCGTGGGGGGGGGGCGTTCTTGCCGGTGCTCAGCACCGGCAGTTCTAAAAGCAGGCGCTGAGATGGGTCCCTATCGGGCTGTCCAGTTTCGCCCTCACCCTCGGTGAACAGATGAATCTTAACTCTGCAGCAGTGCCACTGCTCACTGCCTTTAAGGTAGGGTGACCAGGTGTCCCGGATTTGCCCGGACAGTCCCGGTTTTTCACCAGCTGTCCTGGCAGATTTCAGGAAATTTAGCTCATGTCCCGGTTTTTAGAGAGGGTCGACTGAAAACCGTCGGAGGTGTCTTTTAATATTTTGCAAAGCAGAAATAGTTAGCAGCTGTTATTAGAGAGTAATTTAATTACCAGACGTGATACTGGCTTTAAAAATTGCATTTTATGTACTTTCCTACTGCCTCTTCTGAAATTCTCCGCTAAGGAGTACTGCCATTATGTGCACTTGGTTGAAGAAAATTGTAGTCCTTCTTCTATTTTTGGGAAATGTCCCGGTTTTTGGCTTTAAAATTGTGATCACCCTACTTTAAGGTAACTTCAAAGAGACTCGTTATAGTTCTTTCATAGTCTCATAATTTCAAAATTGAAACATTTTCAATATTATATATGCAAAGAAGCCATAATTGTTGCTTATTTATCTTAAAAATGTGCAAAGCCAATAGTCCTGGCTTGTTGTATGTGTAATGTTACTTGCTGTATTATATACCTGGATGCAATGATAGAAACAGCAAAATGCCCCACGGGCGGCACACTACGCTAAGCACAGATTTTTAGCTTGGGTGTTTTTAAGCCACGCCCTATATTACTTAAGCCACTTCCTTTAAGTGACCCGCCCTAGTTTTTCCATCTCACTTAAATCCCTGTGTAAAGCTCTCCAATACCTTCGGGTCGAGTTCACGCTATATAAAACTGCAAAAAAAAAAAATGTGCATATACACTGCTTGCCTGGCTTCTAAGTGCTGTAGTAGCAGATACGGTTATTAACACAAATCATTTGTACAGCGGAATGTGAAAGGTTGAGCCAGCCGTGGCAGAGCCTGAGGCCTGTACTATAAACGCACAGCACTGCAGCATGTGCACTAACCTTTTGAAGGTCCTTACTCCACGTCAGTATGTTAGTATGGGGGGATGGAGGGGGGCTAAAAAATAACGACGTCAAAGTGTGTCACGTACTCGCTGGGAGAGAACGGCGCGCCCTCGATACTTTTTTATCAATGGGAAATAGTATTAACAGAAAACTAGAACACAACTTGTATAAGAATTATTTCGTTAGATTTTTTTATTATTAGAAGTCTCGGCTGTCCCGTGAAACATGTTGAGAGCAGCATGAGCAGAGCTGGCACTGGGTCAGAACTGCCCATTCGCCCTTCCGGCATAGCGTGGCACTGCAGCTGGGAGTGGGGCACGTGTGCCGGGACTCAGTCAGGGCGCGAGCGCCTGCACGTGTCCTCAGCGCTGGCCGAGTGGAGGAGTTTACCGCTAGGCGGCGCTGCGTGCACAGGGTCACCACCGTCCAAACCCGGGCCTCGGCTCCCTGGGCGGTGTCCCGTGGCACCAGCGTCCTTTTTAGGTCGAGCCTAGCGCAGCGTGCATGCGCTGCTCTAGGAGATGACCTCTTGGAATCGGTCTGCACTTTTCAGACACTCGTGCGTGTTGCTTTTTTTTTTGCAGTACTTGTATTGGCCTTTGCGTGCGTCTTTCAGAAAAGAAAGCACCCAATTGGCCAAGAGCTTGTACATGTCCCACCTTTTCAAGCACATGTGTCCTCCCACGGCATCCACCTTGCGGGAGCGAGCAGCGGCGCGCAGGGTGCCATCTGTTGTGGAGGATCATGTTTCCAATTAGCACGGTTGCTTTCACTTTCACGGCCGCGTGGCCACGCTTTTATTTTTTTTTATTCTGGCGCCCGGCGATTCCTGGATCCGCCACATGCATAGCCCACTGAGCCTCCGGGGACGCGTTTACAGGGGCTCTTGCAGTTGGTAGCTTTAATGTGCCTCCTTCCTGCCAACAGCATGGTGAAGCACCTTTATTTATTCTTTCGTTTCAGGTCGGCTCACTCGATATCTCCGGCTGCCTTTCCTTTTCTTTCCCCCTCCTTCGCGGGCCTCTGTGTCTCCAGTCACCAGGGTGTCCCCCCTATTCTCTTTAGTCTGTGTTCCTCCGTTCCCCCCTTTCCACACTAGTGCTTTTCTGCTTATTTTTTTATCCGGTTTGCCCAGTCGCTCGCCCACTTTTTGTTTTGTTTCTTTTTGCCTCTCCCCCGGTTTCGCTCCTCTGCTGTCAGCGCTCCCTTTCCTCGGTTGCCCCGTCTGTGTGCTGTGCCTCTGTTCTTCCTCTGTTTCTCTACTCTCTCTCCCCTGCCTGTCTCACCCTCGCCCTCCCTCTCAGGTGCCCTGTTTCCAGCTCTGGGCCCCCGCCCTTTGACAGGAAAGCGAAACTTGCCGGTCCCCGCGCTGCTGACAGGGACCGGCCCCTGATCAGGAGGGGGTGCCTTGGTGAGCACATGGCTGCTCTAAATGATGTATTGTGGGAGCTGTAGTCCTATGGGCACAGCTGAAGCACTGGGCTTAACGCACAAAACAGTAATTATTTTGAATGGAAGCCCAAAGTTGCAAATGAGGTGTCCCTTAAACAAGGGGAGCAACTAGTTATTAGATATTCCTAAAAGGCCGAGAGAAGCAGGCTGTGGGCCCTGGGGGGTCTCTGGAACACAGCTTATGCACATGCCACGCGCCTTCACAGTGAAACACCCTAGGACAGGTCGCTTTTTTCCTTCCCACGCTTTCTGTCTCTCTGCCAGCTGTTATGCAATATTCTGTAAACAGAAAGACATAGGAAGGGAAAACGAACGAAAAAGCAAACACATATAACCATAATCTAACTCTTAGTACCCTCTTTAACTAAAAACCATTTGTTGTTTCTTCACTTGCAAACCAGCTTCCTCTCTGCACTCAAAATTACTGAAGTCTCGGCGTCGGCTCAACATCCTGTGATCCTGCGCAAAATCACTTAATCTCCCCGTGCCTACTCTGGTTTTATTTGTTTACATTTATTTTTATAACGTGCGCGTATGTGCGCTTCTGGGAGGGGTTAGGGGGCGAGGTCTGGGGCTTTCAAGGTGTCCTTTAATTATTTTGTTTCCGTTTATCGCGCTTTAACATAACACCAACTCGCATGGAAGGGACTGAAGTGCTTTGCATGAGCACCACTTATATTACACATGGATTCAGTACCACGCTGCCCTTTATTTATTTATTTCCGTTTATCACGGTTTAACATAGCGCCAACTCGCCAGGAAGGGGCTGAAGTGCTTTGCATGAGCACCACTTACACTATACCAGTTCCTATTGGCCCGCTGCCACTCCATTGTTTCCAATGGGACTCCAATAATTCCAGAGCTCTGTTAACTTAATGCCACTGGGGCGTGGTAACATACAAAACATGTAGGCAGTGCTTTAAATGGGCCGGTACTCACCGGTACTGAGTACCGGCACTTCTTTTTTTCCCCCCCAAGAGTACCGGCACTTCTCCATTACGAAATAGAGTACCGGTACTCACTGTCACACATAATCATGTGAGCATGCATCGCATTTCTACACTGCGGCGCATGCTCACATATTGGTGATTTCACAAGGAGGGCACTGACGCCAAGTCAGAGCAACGTGTGACCCAGGCGCGCAGCGCCCATTGGACTCAGAGGGCTTCAGCCCCCCCACCCTCCTGTCGTGTGTGGCAGCCCGGGATGAGACAGCTTCCCGGGCACACACACAGCCGCACCCGAGCACTTCACAGGTCTTTAGAAGACCTTTTGCTTGTTAATGAGTCTTGATGTGTTTCACCCCTTCTTAGAGCCCCTGCAGCTCCACTCTGCCTTTTGGTTGAAGAATCAGCCCCCCCCTCCCCCTCCTCCCCCTCCCGAAATGTGACTCTAGTTGCGCCTCTGGTGTGACCTCACCCGCCAGGAAGCAATTGATTCAGGCAGGCTGGACGGAGTTGGAACAGACGTCAAGACTGGCACCACTGAAATTGAGACTGTACTTCGAAGAGGAGACAGACACCAACAACCTATCAAACACCACAGCTGAAACTAATTGGAGTGTGGTTCTGTAGAAGTCTTAGAAGCTGAGAAAGATAGCTTTGTACCAAAACCGACTAGTGCCATTGGTAACAGATACATCATGGAAGCTCCTGCAAGTGCTTTGGATCCATGCCTGTACTGGTGTGGAAACAACAGCGGTATAGGGGCGCCTTATATGATCAGATGTAAAACCATAATGGAAGTCACTGCCTGTGCTGGTGAGCAGGAGTGGGACGTGTCTCTGGCAGCCAAGGCGCCGCTTCTGCAGCCCCTGATCTGAGCCCCAGCTGAGCTATGCAGCAGGGCTCCTTTGAATAATGTCCGGTGATCACCATCACGCTGTGCTTGACAGAGCAGGGTCCATTCAGGCCCTGTGCTGTCAATCACATTCACACTATCCTGTGCATTCCTGCAAGCACAGGAATCATGTCTGTGCCCTGGCAGTGGCCATCAGGCTATGGCCAGTCCAGCCCTGGTGGCAATTAAAAAAGCTATGGTAGGTGAAGAGTATAACATGGCTTTCATCTACCTTAGTCTTTTGTGTGTCTGCTATGTTTGTGTGTATGCCTGCATCTGTATGCCTGTTTTTGTAAGAAAAAAAGTGAGAGAAAGAGAGAGAGAATCCAGACACTCTCAGTAGGTATTTTAAAGAAAATAGGTGGCACTTTGTTTGTACATATCTGCTCGGCGACAAAGATTCATAAATATTGTAAAAGGGAGGGTGGGTGAGTGAGTGGATAGATGAGTGAGCAAGGGTGGATGGATGGATGAATAGATGGATGGATGAGTAAAAGCATGTATGGGTGAAAGAGGGTGGATGATTGGATAAAAGGGCGGATGATGGGTGGATAAGTGAAAGATTGGATGGATGAATGAAAGGTAGGGAGGATGGATGAAAGGGTGGATGATGGATGAGTGAAAGGAGGGATTGAGTGAAAGGGTGGATGGAATAAAGGAGTGAAAGGGTTGATGGATGGATGAGTGAAAGGATTGATGGATGAGGGAAAGGGTGGATAAAGAGATGGATGAGTGAAAGGATGAATGGATAGGTTTGGAGATGGATGGATGGATAGGTTTGGATATGAAGGGTGGATAGACGGAATGGTGAAAAACTGAATGATGGATGAAAGACTGAATAGCCAAGAGAATGTAAAGGTTAAATGGTGGACATCAGCAGGTAAATGGTAGGATGAAAGGATGAATGGATAGATTGATGGAAGAGACAAGAGATATCTTCTGGGGAGGGTCATGATGAGTTGCTTCATGTGCTTGGTGCCATAAGAGCTTTGGTGCGCTGTGGGGGTATTTTCAGTTTCTTCCTACTCGCGTGCTCAAAAATATATAGTATTGTGCCAAACAGCAATTAACAGTATGACATTAAGAAGGTGCCACTATTGCAAAAAAAAAAAAAGGAACTGTTAACATATTATTCCATTTCTCTTTCATTTTGTGTAATGAGTTAACCTGCTTTGTTTATATAAACACATTTCTCGTGTTTTGGTTTGTGCTGCAACTAATATAGAAGTTGTTAAGTATCATCATGTCTTGCCCTTAGCCCCGCCCCTAGCCCCGCCCCCTCACTACACCTCTAGCGCATTTTAATGAGTACCTGCACTTATTTTTTCCCATTTAAAGCACTGCATGTAGGTAACTGGCTAAAGGCAATGCATGGCAGAAGGGCAATTCATTTCAACAAAAAATACTTAAATGTTTTAAGCGAGTGGAAGATGTAGACAAACAGTAGGCATTGGTGCGTTCAGCGACAGAAATTCTACATTGTGGTGCTTCTTTGTGTTGCAAAATGTAATGACGTTTATGGCCCTGCGAAAGAAGTGCAGCGGTGGCATTGTGCCGCGCTCTTTGAACCTCATAAAACTATCCTTTGTCATGCAAACTTTGACCAAAAACCATTTGCTGTCTCTTCACTTGCAAACCAGCTTCCTCTCTGCACTCAGAATTACTGAAGTCTCGGCGTCGGCTCAACATCCTGTGATCCTGCGCAAAATCACTTAATCTCCCCTTGCCTACCCCAAAACAAGGATCCAGCTCAGCAGGGCTCTTTATTTATTTTCGTTTATTGCGCATTCACGTAGCACTAACTGGGGAGAGTTTGTGGCCTTAGGGTTACAGCTGCGTACTTTGGAGCTGGGGAACCAGGTTCGAGGCTCGGCTCAGCTTTTCTGTGCTTGTGGGCAAATTTCTAAAACTCACCGTACCTAACTACTAATGAATGTGTCCTTGTGTAATGTAACAGGTGCACATGTAAAGCGCTCCAATACCTTCGGGTCGAGTTCACGCTATATTAATCTGCAAAAAAAAATTAAAAATCGGCGCGAAGGGACTGAAGTGCTTTGCATGAGCACCACTTACATTACACAGGGACACGTAGCAACCAGTGCATCTGCAGCCATCTTTACTAACCCCTCACCCTTTCCGTAGTTGCTGTTTTCAACTAACCAATACTTTTGACAACACTCCCCTGCCCCAGGTCCCCCGCGTGACACACCACGTCTTGCTCCCTGCTTCCTTTCCCATTGCTTGGCCATAAAAGGCCAGTTTATGGCCTCGTAGACATGTGGTGACCTCTCTACCTCTCTGAAAGTGGTGCGGCCTGCATTAATGTCTGTGCCACTGATCCAGATTTTTTTTTAAAATAAAGTACACAATACATAAATTAAACATGAAAATCCAAGAGCACGTAAAAAATAGTAAAACAATTTGCCAACACACTCGGTATAAAATATAAATAAACTCTCACAACAAAATACATACGGATGAGTAGGTCAAAAACAGCCACAAACCAATGTAATAGTGCGCTTCAACACACAATATTTTATTTTGCCGTTGCACCAACAATTTTTACACTAAAGTACACTAGTGTCTTATAATTTCTATGTCTTTCTTTGTTTATCTGTTTTATGCCATGTCCCTCCTCAGCGTCTGTTTGTCTTTCACTGTGTCTATGTTTTATTCTCTTTCTCTATATCTCCGCCTTTCACTGTCTCTGTACAGTTTTCTGTAAAGCCTGTCTCACTTATCTTATCTCGCTTTATCTCTGTCTATCCCTGTCTTTGCTTTCGTATCTATCTATGCCTGTCCCTGTTCCACTGTTAGTGTATCGTTTTTCCGTTCGTTTTTCTTTCCTATGTCTTTCTGTCTCTCTGCCAGCTGTTATGCAATATTCTGTAAACAGAAAGAGCAAACTGTATTTTTTAAGCACTTTATGCACAAAGCATGTATACAATTATTCCCAGGCGTTTGTGCACTTTTAAGCGCATACAAAATGCACCACGTGCTTGCAAGATGAAACACGCATTGGTATAGCCAATAGGTCTCGCCTTTGGGACCTTATAAGTGTTTAGCCATGCAACAGTTGATGTTGTTGCACCAAGGATATTGTGCTGGATAACTAAACACTTATAAGGTCCCAAAGGCGAGACCTATTGGCTATGCCAATGCTTGTTATACATTGCTGTTTGCAACAAAGCCTGATAAACTGAGGTGATTGCAGGTACTAATCTTGCATATTGTGGCCACTAATGTAAACTTGGCTGATGTGGTCACTATTACGAAACTAAGAATATTAGTAGCTCTCAGTGAGTTTAATTGATCATAAGTAGCTCTCATTACAGAAGTGGTTGGAGACCCCTGGTCTACAATATAGACAGCAGGTGCTGGTATTGACAGTGCTGGCTAGGGAATGTGAATGCTTCACTCTCCTGTTCCTCCTCCCATATCACTATTCTCTGGAGCAGGTGAGCAAATGTTCATCCTCTTCCTATGCAGCCTAACATGATTCAGTTAGCAGCACCGCTAAATAAATTACATTCCTCAGCCAATTCACAGAAGAAATCAAACTTTTTGGGCGAACCAGTCTCTTGGCAGTATCTAGCGATGTTTGGGGCATATTAGCAAGACCCACGTTAAAATTATCGCCGTTTTAGCGGTAGGAAACTGCCGCTAAAACGGCGATAATGGGCTTGCTAATATGCGTTATAGAATTCCAATAGAAGCCCAGGTTAGATGTGCAGGACATATAACCTGGGCTTCTATTGGAATTCTATAACGCATATTAGCAAGCCCATTATCGCCGTTTTAGCGGCAGTTTCTTGCCGCTAAAACGGCGATAATTTTAACGTGGGTCTTGCTAATATGCCCCTTTGTTTATACAAAGGGCGGTAAAAAAAAGTTACACAAATTTGCGTTATACGAAATTTCGAGGAATTTCTTGAACTTCTAAGAAGGCGAAAGAACGGAGTTTTTGCAAACATAGGGGCATATTAGCAAGAAGAGGCGATAATCATCGCTAACCCTGCTTAGCGTGATTTTTTTATCGCCGGCTATCGCTGGAATATATCGCCACGCTAACGCTGTATTAGCAACGATTAGCGCTATGGCGATGAATATTCCAGCGATAGCGGGAAATGGGCCAACATCGCTGAAAAACCAGCGATGTTGCATGGAGAAGGGAGAACACCTTGCTGATACGACCCTGTGGTCGTATCAGCATAATCCACCCCCCATGTTAGGTATGGCTAACACCTGCTAATTGCAGGTGTTAAATAAATGGAGATGACCCCAGTTAGCGCGACTTTTCACGTCGCTAACTGGGGCCATAACCACCTTGCTAATAGGCGATAGGCCTGTTAGCGGGTGTTTCCAGGTTTGTTCGTCGGGAACGCCCACTTTGCATGTCATTAGCGATAAATATCGCTGACATGCAAAGCGGTAATAAAACGGGCGCTAATGCCCGCAAACTGTCGCTAACTGCTGTTAGAGACAGTTTGCTGATAGGGCGATATGAATATCGCCGCTTTAGCGGCAAAAAGTGCCGCTAAAGCGGCGATAGTGCCCTTGCTAATATGCCCCCTAATTACAAATTTACCCAGGCTCATTGAGCGAAAAAGCGAAATTTGGAAACTTCCAGAATTGTGAACAATATTACCATAAGAGGAAGACTTCTAGTAAACGCCCAGACGTTTTTAAGTCATCTTCAGCGCTGAAAGGAAATGAATTATTCAGAGGTCAAGTTCGCATGGGAGATTATAGCTCAGTTCTTGTCCGGTTTAGTTTGGCTGCTGAATTATTTAACTTGAGCAGAACAGCGTGATGACTGACGCTGCGTGGGCTGATAGGTAACAAGCCCTCTCTGCTGGTGATGTGCGGAGCTGCGTTTGTCATCAGCCGCCTGTCAGCGCTGCCTGAGAGCAGATTACACGCAGGCAAGGTCAACCCGCAGGGCAATCGCCTGGTGACATTTTAGCGTCTTGAATTTGATGTGTAGCATTCTGAAAACAGTTTTATACAATATATGTTCCCCTATGAAAATTATAAATGGCCATGGGTTAACATACTGAAGACGCCAAAGGCCTGGAGCTCTCTTTATAAGACTACAGAAATAAACGTATGTTAAATAAACGAAAAAAGTCTCTTAAACAGAAATCTCAAGGAAGAAGAGAACGTGGTCTGATATAAGTGGGTATAAGCCCTGGTTTTAGAAAATTCTCATTAAAATCAAGATAAAAAACCAGTTAAAGAAGGTTCTATATTATTTCAATTTAAGTTTGTGAAGTTTATTTGAAACTTGTAAATGTTAATTTCAAAGACAATTGCCTGAGTTCGAGTTTTTGTTAGCACGATTCTGAACGCCAGTGAGTTGAGGATCCGCGCGCAATTAAGTGGCTAATGCGAAAACCTAAAAGTAACTTTGTTCCTTTTTTGACCTCCTTTGTACATCTTCGTCGGAGTGGCAGTCAGTACTCTCCCAGCAAGATGCGTCTTGGTTATTTGTCTATTATTTTCCACGCTGCTGCACAACCACAATCCATCCCACCCTGGCCGGCAGAGATAAGATCTGGCACTCCTGGGGGCTGCCTTTGATCTCCGTGGTCTTTCAGGAGGTCAGAGGGCGCTCTTCAGCTGGCCCATATGCCAAAAGACTCCTGTCATTTACTGAGAAGCCAAACATGGAAAGAAACAAAACCTCCCCAGGGAAATTCATGTGATTGCAACCTCAAGGTGAATGATATTCTTTTACCATTCACTCCTAACCTTTGACCTTTCAATACTGCAGTGTGATAGTGAAATGGGAAGAGCATCTTCTGGTATTACAGATACATTGTGCAACTGTAGTATAGTTGTAGTTTTGGTATATGATGGAATGTAATGAAGTAATGATGCATTTTAGGATCTTCTAGAATGTAAGCATTCTGCAGCCACGTGTCGTGCTACGGTGCTGGGAAGCTGTCGTGGGTTCTTTCTTGGAATAAAAGTACATGTTGAAACCAGCCTGGATTTCCAGGTGGTGTTTTCTTTGAGACCGGGATACTACAGTAATCTTTTCGGAATAATATATAGAGTTGTGTATTTGGCAGCCATATAGTTACTTGCCTTTTGGTAAACGTGCTTGAAATACTTTACTTAAGACCAGACATCCAGGCTTCGGTATGATAGATAATAAAACTTTGCACAGTCATTACATTTTATTTACATTGCGCAGGTGGGCCCCAGTTGTTGAGATCAGTATGGAAAGTGTTATTTGCATCCGTGAGGGAGAACCTCTATTGTTTGGGTGATCATGCCATCATTTGTTAGTTGTGGCAGCAATAGTGGTGTTGGGGAAGTACTTTAGATGGTGGTGGTGTTAGTGGTTCTGGCAATATTGGGGGTGGTGATATTTGTGGTAAAACTGATGGCGGTGTAGTAGTGGTAGTGATAGTGGAATTGGTATTGTTAAGATGATATTGCTGATAATTGCATTTGTTGTATTGGTAGTTTTATTGGTGGAAATGACATTTGTGGTACAATTGATATTGCTGGCGCTGTGGCATTGACAGTTGTATCGGTGGAGTTGGTGGTTTAGGCAGTAGCGGTCCGTGGTAGGAGTGCCGGCCGGGCGGTGACGTGGGGTGGGGGGTAGTAAACCACGGATTACGGCCGAATACAGGTAAGTAAACATTTAAATAAATAAAACGAATTTCGTTGTGAGCGCTGCATCGCCAAATGCGATGCAGTGCGGGCGGTGAACTGGGGGGGTGGAGTGAGCTAAAGAATGATGATGGATTAAACCCAGATCAGTTGACTGGGGGTGAGTGTTTGATTTGCTCTAACGCTCCGTCCATCATCCCCTTTGGTATCTACTTACCTGTATTCGGCTGTAATCCATGGTTTACTACCCCCCACCCTGCCCCTCCCCCACCCCACGTCACCGCCCGGCCAGCACTCCTACCACGGACCGCTACTGGGTTTAGGTGGTGGTATTGGTGTTGGTATTTGGTGGTGGAGGTATAGGTGCTGCTGGCATTAATGTTATTGCAAGTGGTATTTGTGGTGGGTGTCTGGTTGTGGTATTGGTGGTAGTGTTGGTATTGAATGTGTTAATGGTGGTATTAGTGGTGGTTGTATTGGTGTAGTTGGTGGTATGGACTGTGTTATTGGTGGTGTTAGTGATGGTGATATTGGTGGTGGCAACTGTGATATTGTTAATCGTGATATTGTAGGTAGCAATGGTGGAGGTATATTGTTGGTTTTTTTTTATTGGTGGTGGTTGTTATTGGTATTGGTGGTGATATTGGTGATGTTATTAGTGGTGGTGGTGCAGTATATCTGGTGGTCTTGATTATAATGTAATTGTGGCAGGGCATTGGTGATATTGGGATTGGTGGTATTAGTAGTGGTGAAGGTATTCTTGATATTTGTGGTGGTATTTGTAATACTGATGTTAGTAGTAATAGTGATGTTGGTGGTGGTAGTATTGGTAATCAGATATTGGTATTGTTGATATTGGCGGCATTTGTGGCAGTGATGGTAATAACTGTGATATTTGTAATGATGGTTATGGTGTGCTCTTGGTATTGGTGATGGTGATATGGATATTGATACTGGGGACCAGGGTCCATCAGATGTCAAGATGGCACCCTAGCAGTGAAGCTCTGAGATAACGGCTACTGAACAGTTCCCATGCATGCCATAGAAGATTCCACCGACATGTGGAAAGTGCAGGTATCTGGTGGGTGAACCGAAAGACAGGGACTAGTACTCTAGGTGCTGTGCCCTCAGACAACATTGTAGTACATCAACACTCCCTTATACTGAAAAATGTGATGCCGCTAATGCTCATCAACCAGAGGAGAGCAGTCACTGCACTTGACCCAGCTGCAGTGAAATTTGTGGGGGGTGGGTGGTAGAGTGACCCCTCGGAGAGACTGGAATGGAGGATAGAATTCGAGAATATGCCCAGAGGCCTGAAGAAGCAATTCTGTGCATCTCTGCTGACTCCAGAGTATTCCCTTACTAAAAGGTGAAGATAATTGGTGCTTTTCACCAAAGTTTGAGGTTTGAAAGGACTTCTGGGTAAGAAAGCATCATTAAATTCATACATGTCACACCACCCTGGACTTTCCCGGGTGTCAAGATTTCCCTGGGTGGTGGCCCCTTCCAGGCTCAAAATCCACAGCTACCCACATTGCAAACATAAGGTTGGTTTTTGGTGGAAAAGTATTATTCATAAATGTTGCGTTTCCTATGTGTGCACTGGGCCCACCCACACAAGTGTAGCAATGCTTTTTTTTTTCTTGGAGGATGTGGGAGAATATCAGGTGGTAGGAAATTTGAGGAAACCTACAGATTCTGAAACATTCCCACAGGAAATATGAGGAAAATTCATGTTTTTATTCAAAATTTGAGGTTTACAAGGGCTTATAAGTATGAAAACTTTGTGGACTCCCATTGGTGTCTAGTTTTCAGAAATGTCTGGGTTTAGTAGGGTTCCCCTGGTGGCGGCAAATGCCTGGCTCAAAACCTACACTTACCCACATTACAAAACAATAGATTGGTTTTGAGTAGAATATTTTGACCATCCATGTTGTGTTTTGGAGCCTTTCCTATCGTGGTTACTGGGCTACCGACACAAGTGGGGTACTGTCTTTATCGGGAGTTGTGTGAGAATATTGGGTGGTAGAAAATTGGCAGATCTCTGCAGGTTCCAAAAGATATGTAGGTTTAAATATAAACTACAAAACACACAAGATGATGGACGGAATGCTGCACATTGGCAAACATTCACCCCCAGTCACAGATCTGGGTTTAATCCATCGTTATTTTGCTTCAACACGCCACCCCAGTTCAGACATAGCCATATGCAAATCAGTCTTGACCCTGTGCCTCATGGGAACAGTCCAGACCGAACTGCCAAGCCATGTCTTCCCTGGACCGGAATCAAGCATCCTAGGACCGGTTTCAGGCTATCAGCCTTCATCAGCCAAGATAGCTTGACTCCAGTGGCGTAGTGAGCACAGGACCCACGTCTGGGCATACCCTTCCCACATAGGGCGAAATGCAAAACACACAAGATGATGGACGGAATGCTGTACATTGGCAAACATTCACCCCCAGTCACAGATCTGGGTTTAATCCATCGTTATTTTGCTTCACCACGCCACCCCAGTTCAGACATAGCCATATGCAAATCAGTCTTGACCCTGTGCCTCATGGGAACAGTCCAGACCGAACTGCCAAGCCATGTCTTCCCTGGACCGGAATCAAGCATCCTAGGACCGGTTGCAGGCTATCAGCCTTCATCAGCCAAGATAGCTTGACTCCAGTGGCGTAGTGAGCACAGGACCCACGTCTGGGCATACCCTTCCCACATAGGGCGAAATGCAAAACACACAAGATGATGGACGGAATGCTGTACATTGGCAAACATTCACCCCCAGTCACAGATCTGGGTTTAATCCATCGTTATTTTGCTTCACCACGCCACCCCAGTTCAGACATAGCCATATGCAAATCAGTCTTGACCCTGTGCCTCATGGGAACAGTCCAGACCGAACTGCCAAGCCATGACTTCCCTGGACCGGAATCAAGCATCCTAGGACCGGTTTCAGGCTATCAGCCTTCATCAGCCAGGATAGCTTGACTCCAGTGGCGTAGTGAGCACGGGACCCACGTCTGGGCATACCCTTCCCACATAGGGCGAAATGCAAAACACACAAGATGATGGACGGAATGCTGCACATTGGCAAACATTCACCCCCAGTCACAGATCTGGGTTTAATCCATTGTTATTTTGCTTCACCACGCCACCCCAGTTCAGACATAGCCATATGCAAATCAGTCTTGACCCTGTGCCTCATGGGAACAGTCCAGACCGAACTGCCAAGCCATGTCTTCCCTGGACCGGAATCAAGCATCCTAGGACCGGTTTCAGGCTATCAGCCTTCATCAGCCAGGATAGCTTGACTTCAGTGGCGTAGTGAGCACGGGACCCACGTCTGGGCATACCCTTCCCACATAGGGCGAAATGCAAAACACACAAGATGATGGACGGAATGCTGCACATTGGCAAACATTCACCCCCAGTCACAGATCTGGGTTTAATCCATCGTTATTTTGCTTCACCACGCCACCCCAGTTCAGACATAGCCATATGCAAATCAGTCTTGACCCTGTGCCTCATGGGAACAGTCCAGACCGAACTGCCAAGCCATGTCTTCCCTGGACCGGAATCAAGCATCCTAGGACCGGTTTCAGGCTATCAGCCTTCATCAGCCAAGATAGCTTGACTCCAGTGGCGTAGTGAGCACAGGACCCACGTCTGGGCATACCCTTCCCACATAGGGTGAAATGCAAAACACACAAGATGATGGACGGAATGCTGTACATTGGCAAACATTCACCCCCAGTCACAGATCTGGGTTTAATCCATCGTTATTTTGCTTCACCACGCCACCCCAGTTCAGACATAGCCATATGCAAATCAGTCTTGACCCTGTGCCTCATGGGAACAGTCCAGACCGAACTGCCAAGCCATGACTTCCCTGGACCGGAATCAAGCATCCTAGGACCGGTTTCAGGCTATCAGCCTTCATCAGCCAGGATAGCTTGACTCCAGTGGCGTAGTGAGCACGGGACCCACGTCTGGGCATACCCTTCCCACATAGGGCGAAATGCAAAACACACAAGATGATGGACGGAATGCTGCACATTGGCAAACATTCACCCCCAGTCACAGATCTGGGTTTAATCCATTGTTATTTTGCTTCACCACGCCACCCCAGTTCAGACATAGCCATATGCAAATCAGTCTTGACCCTGTGCCTCATGGGAACAGTCCAGACCGAACTGCCAAGCCATGTCTTCCCTGGACCGGAATCAAGCATCCTAGGACCGGTTTCAGGCTATCAGCCTTCATCAGCCAGGATAGCTTGACTCCAGTGGCGTAGTGAGCACGGGACCCATGTCTGGGCATACCCTTCCCACATAGGGCGAAATGCAAAACACACAAGATGATGGACGGAATGCTGCACATTGGCAAACATTCACCCCCAGTCACAGATCTGGGTTTAATCCATCGTTATTTTGCTTCACCACGCCACCCCAGTTCAGACATAGCCATATGCAAATCAGTCTTGACCCTGTGCCTCATGGGAACAGTCCAGACCGAACTGCCAAGCCATGTCTTCCCTGGACCGGAATCAAGCATCCTAGGACCGGTTTCAGGCTATCAGCCTTCATCAGCCAGGATAGCTTGACTCCAGTGGCGTAGTGAGCACGGGACCCACGTCTGGGCATACCCTTCCCACATAGGGCGAAATGCAAAACACACAAGATGATGGACGGAATGCTGCACATTGGCAAACATTCACCCCCAGTCACAGATCTGGGTTTAATCCATCGTTATTTTGCTTCACCACGCCACCCCAGTTCAGACATAGCCATATGCAAATCAGTCTTGACCCTGTGCCTCATGGGAACAGTCCAGACCGAACTGCCAAGCCATGTCTTCCCTGGACCAGAATCAAGCATCCTAGGACCGGTTTCAGGCTATCAGCCTTCATCAGCCAGGATAGCTTGACTCCAGTGGCGTAGTGAGCACGGGACCCACGTCTGGGCATACCCTTCCCACATAGGGCGAAATGCAAAACACACAAGATGATGGACGGAATGCTGCACATTGGCAAACATTCACCCCCAGTCACAGATCTGGGTTTAATCCATCGTTATTTTGCTTCACCACGCCACCCCAGTTCAGACATAGCCATATGCAAATCAGTCTTGACCCTGTGCCTCATGGGAACAGTCCAGACCGAACTGCCAAGCCATGTCTTCCCTGGACCGGAATCAAGCATCCTAGGACCGGTTTCAGGCTGTCAGCCTTCATCAGCCAGGATAGCTTGACTCCAGTGGCGTAGTGAGCACGGGACCCACGTCTGGGCATACCCTTCCCACATAGGGCGAAATGCAAAACACACAAGATGATGGACGGAATGCTGCACATTGGCAAACATTCACCCCCAGTCACAGATCTGGGTTTAATCCATCGTTAGTTTGCTTCACCACACCACCCCAGTTCAGACATAGCCATATGCAAATCAGTCTTGACCCTGTGCCTCATGGGAACAGTCCAGACCGAACTGCCAAGCCATGTCTTCCCTGGACCGGAATCAAGCATCCTAGGACCGGTTTCAGGCTATCAGCCTTCATCAGCCAGGATAGCTTGACTCCAGTGGCGTAGTGAGCACGGGACCCACGTCTGGGCATACCCTTCCCACATAGGGCAAAATGCAAAACACACAAGATGATGGACGGAATGCTGCACATGGGCAAACATTCACCCCCAGTCACAGATCTGGGTTTAATCCATCGTTATTTTGCTTCACCACGCCACCCCAGTTCAGACATAGCCATATGCAAATCAGTCTTGACCCTGTGCCTCATGGGAACAGTCCAGACCGAACTGCCAAGCCATGTCTTCCCTGGACCGGAATCAAGCATCCTAGGACCGGTTTCAGGCTATCAGCCTTCATCAGCCAGGATAGCTTGACTCCAGTGGCGTAGTGAGCACGGGACCCACGTCTGGGCATACCCTTCCCACATAGGGCAAAATGCAAAACACACAAGATGATGGACGGAATGCTGCACATTGGCAAACATTCACCCCCAGTCACAGATCTGGGTTTAATCCATCGTTATTTTGCTTCACCACGCCACCCCAGTTCAGACATAGCCATATGCAAATCAGTCTTGACCCTGTGCCTCATGGGAACAGTCCACACCGAACTGCCAAGCCATGTCTTCCCTGGACCGGAATCAAGCATCCTAGGACCGGTTTCAGGCTATCAGCCTTCATCAGCCAGGATAGCTTGACTCCAGTGGCGTAGTGAGCACGGGACCCACGTCTGGGCATACCCTTCCCACATAGGGCGAAATGCAAAACACACAAGATGATGGACGGAATGCTGCACATTGGCAAACATTCACCCCCAGTCACAGATCTGGGTTTAATCCATCGTTATTTTGCTTCACCACGCCACCCCAGTTCAGACATAGCCATATGCAAATCAGTCTTGACCCTGTGCCTCATGGGAACAGTCCAGACCGAACTGCCAAGCCATGTCTTCCCTGGACCGGAATCAAGCATCCTAGGACCGGTTTCAGGCTATCAGCCTTCATCAGCCAGGATAGCTTGACTCCAGTGGCGTAGTGAGCACGGGACCCACGTCTGGGCATACCCTTCCTACATAGGGCGAAATGTAAAACACACAAGATGATGGACGGAATGCTGCACATTGGCAAACATTCACCCCCAGTCACAGATCTGGGTTTAATCCATCGTTATTTTGCTTCACCACACCACCCCAGTTCAGACATAGCCATATGCAAATCAGTCTTGACCCTGTGCCTCATGGGAACAGTCCAGACCGAACTGCCAAGCCATGTCTTCCCTGGACCGGAATCAAGCATCCTAGGACCGGTTTCAGGCTGTCAGCCTTCATCAGCCAGGATAGCTTGACTCCAGTGGCGTAGTGAGCACGGGACCCACGTCTGGGCATACCCTTCCCACATAGGGCGAAATGCAAAACACACAAGATGATGGACGGAATGCTGCACATTGGCAAACATTCACCCCCAGTCACAGATCTGGGTTTAATCCATCGTTAGTTTGCTTCACCACACCACCCCAGTTCAGACATAGCCATATGCAAATCAGTCTTGACCCTGTGCCTCATGGGAACAGTCCAGACCGAACTGCCAAGCCATGTCTTCCCTGGACCGGAATCAAGCATCCTAGGACCGGTTTCAGGCTATCAGCCTTCATCAGCCAGGATAGCTTGACTCCAGTGGCGTAGTGAGCACGGGACCCACGTCTGGGCATACCCTTCCCACATAGGGCAAAATGCAAAACACACAAGATGATGGACGGAATGCTGCACATTGGCAAACATTCACCCCCAGTCACAGATCTGGGTTTAATCCATCGTTATTTTGCTTCACCACGCCACCCCAGTTCAGACATAGCCATATGCAAATCAGTCTTGACCCTGTGCCTCATGGGAACAGTCCAGACCGAACTGCCAAGCCATGTCTTCCCTGGACCGGAATCAAGCATCCTAGGACCGGTTTCAGGCTATCAGCCTTCATCAGCCAGGATAGCTTGACTCCAGTGGCGTAGTGAGCACGGAGATTGGTTTTGAGTAGAATATTTTGACCATCCATGTTGTGATTTGGAGCCTTTCCTATCGTGGTTACTGGGCTACCGACACAAGTGGGGTACTGTCTTTATCGGGAGTTGTGTGAGAATATTCGGTGGTAGAAAATTTGCAGATCTCTGCAGGTTCCAAAAGATATGTAGGTTTAAATATAAACTACTCCCAACATCTAAGACAGGGCTTCGCACCAGGAGGGGAAGGCCTAGCAGTCAAGAGGTTAAGGGTGTGTGCAGATAATTGTGGCTGTAGAAGTGAAGTGAATATGCATAATTGAGACCTAGGGCTTAATTTAGAATTTGGTGGAAAGGGTACTCCATCACAAACATGACAGAGTACCCTGCCCATCAAATTCTCAGTCTGCCCACTCAATTATCAGAATGGTGAGCCGTACGTTTTCTGAGGGTGGTGCCCCTCACTGGCTCTGCTGTTAGAAAACCTACTCCAGTTGCCTGAGAAAGTAGGGGGTATCGGAGTAAGGTTGTCAGACCTCTCGCCCTTTTTGGAGCAGATGGTCTGGTGCCTTTTTTTCTGCCTATCACCACTGGGTAAATGAACAGAAAAAATAATAATGACCCCCACTCACTGGGAGAAAGCTCCCTTGGTTGGGGGGGCATTATTTTTCAGAAACAAACTACCCCATTGGGAGCTTGTTTCTGAAAAACAAAAAAGGTTGGTGCACGGCCATCAGAAACATACTGGATGCACACCAAACCAACATGGCAGCGGCTCCCGTGCAGATGCAGAGATCACCAGAGACGATCTCTTAATTTGGTGGGTGGCAGTCCAGACAGAGTGGCAGAGGAAATTACCTCTTCCATCCTGACAGACAGCAGGCCATTCACCAGGGTCTAAATCAGCCCCAAAGTCATCATTAGATGTTCAAACAAAAAAAGTCAAGAATATCTCCTTAGGATTCTCAGTCCAACTCGGCTAGAAACAATTGACAGTACCATGACTGTAGAGAATTCAATCTCATCTTTTAAGACTTTAGCTCAATCTGTGGAGAATGAAGTAGCTGCAGTAACAGGGAAGCTTTCCAATTAGAAATTCATTCAGGACAAATCCAAGGTCAAGGGTGTGGGTTGTGGTCTTTCTCTCGAGGAAAAACAAGGCGTTCACGCTGTGGCTCTAAGAATCATATGGGGTCTTACAAAGCATATCTTATTTTGGGAAAATAATGTTATTTTCCAATGTGTTTTTGAAATGAAGAGCTGTGAACAGAGGGGCAGATTTGCAAGAAGGTGCCGCAGCGTGGCACCGCAAGCCCTTTGGCTGCGCCATGCTGCGGCACCTTCAGAGCACAGGAATGCAACATATTTACAAGGATATGTCGCATTCCTGTGCTCTCCCCTGAGCTGGCGCAAAAACTGCTGCCATGCGCCGGCACAGGCACCCTTGCACCATGGGAGATTGTTTTTGTGCAGGAAGGGGTACCTTCCTGCACGAAAATAATCACTACAGGCATTTTCCTGTTTCAATGCTTGCTGTACAATGCAGCACGCATTGAAAGAGGAAAGAAACGAGGAGGAATGAAAACATTTCTCCTCGATGGGCCTCGCTACGCCACCCCTAGGGTGGCGTAGCACACTGATGCATTTCCAGGTTTCAGAATCCTCATAAATTTGAAAATGTGTCTGTTTCCATGGGTGTTGCGTGGGAACACCCACAGCAACACCCATGGAATGCCCCTTTCACGCAAAGTGCTGCGTGTAAAGGGGCCGTATTTACAAGGGCAAGAAAAGCCACGCAGGGTGGCTTTTCCTGGCCTTGTAAATATGGGGCAGTGTAATGCGCTGCCAGTGCGTCACAAAAAGTGACGTACTGGCAGCGCAAGGGGCTTGTAAATCTGCCCCCGAGTGTTTTTGTTGCAAGATGACATTCAATAAGAGGAAGGAAGAAGTAACATGGCTCTGGAAATGAGGGAATATTCCAAAGATCATGAGTGCAGGTGGATGTTGAGAGTTTGTCTCACAAGGGTGAGTAATTGCAATTCAGTGCTCACAAAGGAACAGTGTGGAAGTGGGAGTGGTAGAAGGAGCACAGGATGTGTGGATGACAGTTGTGATTCTGTGGTAGTCATTTTAGGCATTGATGAAGATTTTAAACTGCCCAATTGTTTTTTATGGAATTGTTATATAGCGCAAACTTGACCCGAAGGTATCGGGTATCAGAGCGCTTTACACGAGCACTAGTTGCGTTACATGAGGACTCATTCCTTTTTTGGTAAGCACGGGGAGATTAAGTGATTTGCCCAGAATCACAGGATGTGCGTCGCAGCCGAGACTCGAACCTGGTTCCCCAGCTCCGAGGTCGACCGCCCTAGCCGTTAGGCCAACTCCTCTCCCCTCCCAATTGTTCTATCTGGATTAACAATAAGGAAGTGGAGGTTATGGCAGATTGAAGCTCTACACAACAAGATGATGGACGGAGTGCTGAAACTTTTCAACCACTCACCCCCAGTCAAGAGATCTGGGTTTAATCCATTGTTCTTTTGTTCACTCCGGAAACAAGCATCCTAGGACCGGTTTCGGAGTATCACCCCTCATCAGCCAGGCTAGCTTGAATCCAGTAGCACAGCGAGGAAGGGACCCACTTCAGGGCATACCCATGGCCACTTAGAGCAAGTCATGACTGATTTGCATATGGCTGGGTATAAACTGGAATGGTGTGGTGTGCAAAAAAAATATGGATTTAACCAGATCTGTGACTGGGGTCGAATGTTTGTTGTTCAGCATTCCGTCCATCATCTGTTCTTTTTGCATTCTTTGCCCTAAGTGGGAAGGGCATGCACAGATGTGGATCCCGTGCTCGCTACGCCACCAGATTCAAGCTAGCCTGGATGATGAGACGTGATACCCCAAAACCAGCCCCAGGATGCTTGTTTCTGGTACAGGGAGGACCTGGCCTGGCGGTTCGGGCTGGACTGCTCCCATGGGGAGCAGGGTCAAGCCTGATTTGTATATGGCTGGGTCTAAAGTGGAATGGCGTGGTGTGCAAAAAACTATGGATTTAACCCAGATCTGTGACTGGGAGTGAATATTTGATTTGTTCATCATTCCATTCATCATTGGTTCTTCAAGTTCTCTGTTCACTATCATTTCGGATGCTCATTTGTTTGGAAAATTGGAAGGATAAAAAAAGCAAATCAGGATATTTCAGTCTATGTAGTAGCAGGAAAAATAATGATATCTTAGGGTATTTTATTTCTACTATTTGGTTTCAGACAGTTGTTGGAAAGATCTACATTGCAATTGATGGCCAACATGTGTTGAGGTGATGTCATCAGGCCATTTCCGTTTGTATATAACTTTTTGGCTAAGAATACTGTTTTTTGTGCTTAAACAGGGAGTGAACCCACAAGCTAAGGAATGTGCATATGAGTGCAAGACAAGAACTTTCTCTCATAGGTAATTCAGCCTGTGGATGCATCTAAGTGGGTGCCTCCGATTGTCTTGGTAGCAAAAAAACAGGTGTTCTGAGATTATGTGTCAATTTAAGGTCTGTTAACAAACAATTTGAGTTAGATTGTCACCCTTTATCCCTGGCTGACTAAGTTGGATTGAACCATACTTTTTAGCACATTAGACATTGAGTCAGCCTACCATTAGATACAGCTAATTGAACAGTGGTGACAAATTACTACTTTTATCACACCTGATGGAGCTTAAAGGAGTACACCAGGATGCCTCTTGGATTACCCTGCACTGTCTTGGTGTTCCACAAACATATGCATATATTTTTGGGGGGCATCGAGAGGGTGGTGGCATTTCAGAATCACTTCCTCATGTATCCTGACTCCATAGAAAACCACAATCAAATTCTGGACAAAGTTTTGAGTATTTTTAATGAAGCGGCATGATGATACAACCTGACAAGTATACTTTTCTTTCTAAGAGAAGTTATTTAGTAACAACATTTCTAAAAATGTATTTTTCCTAAAGATGGCTTGCTCAAATCTATCAATGAGCTTGTCCAAACCAAAGATAAAGATGTACTAAAATTATAATTTGGATTTCGTAAATTTGTTTCACACTTTGCTGACACTTTTTCAAAGTTGGCTTCCCCACCTCGGTCATTATTTAGAAAAGTAGAAAGTATATTTGGTCCAAGGGTGCTGGAGTTGTTTTTTAAACATTAATGATGCCACTGTGAATGCTTCTCCATTGTCAGTTTTCTTATTCTTCAAGGAGCATGGTGATATTGGAAGTTAGTGCTTTGGGCTTAGGGGCAGTATTTACTCAGGATAAAAATTGGAAAGTGGTCACTGTGGCATTTGCTGCTAGGGCATTTACCAAAGTTAAAATTAGATACTCCACTATTGAGAGGGAGGCTCTTGTTGAATGTGGAACTTTGACCATTTTAAGGTGTACATTTGGGCTAAGTTATTCTGTATTTGGGCTGACCACAAACTACTGATTTTTCTGAGCAGTAATAGGACTGCTAAAGCATCTTCTTGCTTGAGCAGCTTTCTAAGCTGTATGAATATAATTTTACAGTGAAATGTGTTTCAGGCAGTTCTAATGTCAGCACTAATTGCCTTCCAGTTTATCTTTTCAATATAAGCAGAATAAAGTTCTCCTTGATGAGGAGCAGTGTATTGCAGCTGAGGCATAGGATGCTGTGTGAAGTCAATTAATTCATTGATGAGGAGTTTGGTAAACAGTTTCGAAGGTTGATGATTGGTTGATTAAACTACACAAGTTTATATTTATAGAACGGCCAAGTGATAAATATCTTAGTCCAGAGTTCAAAGTGATGTGGAAAGTGAGGGAAAAGATGTGTTTAGAAGGGGAATTAATGATCACGGGAAGTTATTTTATTCCTTCATTTTCTATCCACTCACACATTATTGCTCCAGCTCATTCAGGTCACATTGGTGAGATGGTTACGAAGAAGAGTGTGGGAGCATGATACTAGTGTCTTTATATGAATTATCAAATTGTGTCATTTGTAAGAGTTTTAAACCAGCATTCCAATTCTGACAAGGAAGAGGTCTATTCATAGATTATGTCTCAGTTTCCTGACTGCACTGTGTGGAGGAGCGTGCCATCAATATTTTGGGACCATATGAGGCCAAACTGCTAGGAAGGTTTCATTGTCATATATTCTTTTGTAAAGTGGGCTGAGCTTACCTGGCAGCACAATCCCAATCCTGGCTGTGTGAAACATTTTCAGATGACTGTTTCTGGAGGGGGTATTCTTTCATCTGTGTTGTCAGAGAGAGGGGTGCACTTTACTTCACACTAATTGAATACATTTTTTAAGGATCTTGGCACATAAGTTCACCATGCTCTGTTCTTGCAACATGAACTGGTTGGTGGAGAGGTTCAACAGGGTTGTTGTGGTAAGTATCCAGCTTGCCCTTAAGTCAGGTTTAGATGTTGAGAAACATTTTCCAACCTTGTGTGTGTATATTGTTTTACATCGCGCTGCAGCATGAAATTGGCTGTGTTTGAGTTACTCAAAAGAAGGAAGCCTCACACTAGCTCAAATCCATAGTGGATAACTAGTCAATTTCATATAAAAGCCTGTACAATGAAGCAAGAGAAAATATTCAAGAGAAACAACATAAGAAAAATGTGCTTGTTGAAGGGTCATGGTTTGCATGTGGGAGATTGTGTATGGATTTGGAAGCCTACACAGATAAATAAAGGGGAATCCAAGTACTTCTAAGTTTTCATGGTTGTGCGTGTTAGGAAAAGGTCTGCCCTTCTTAATAATGGTACATGGTGAAGTGTTTATAAATTGGTAAAATGACAATCATGATCTTGATGAGACAGATGTTACCAATGTAGATTATAATTCTAATGAGAACTGCAAATTTATTTTTTTGAGAAATATGAATATTCCTGTTTCCAATTCAGAATGTCATGCAAAAATTAGGTATTAACCTGTTAAATCAGCTAATGGAAATCTTCTTACTAATTTGCAGGTTCACAGAACCCACTTACCAGTGAAATGTAAAGATTTTAGGGCAAATTTATATCTTGATGGAGAGGGAACTCCATCACAATGGCGACGGTGTTACCTCTCTGCCAAGACTATGATCTGCACACCCAATTTAAATGCGGGAGAGCCATAGTTTGATGACGTGGTGGTACTCCGTCTCCACTGTGATCAAACTTCTCCAATAATCGGACGGAGTAAGGGCTGTCGGAGGTTTGGCTATATGTCCACCCACCTAATTTAAATGGGCCGATGTAGCTGTTTTTCAATGCCTGTCCCTCACCAGGAAAACACTGGCAGTAAAGTGATTTGAAAAGTGCTCAATGCCCCCCTCGCCATGAGAGGGAACTCCCATTGATAGAGGGGCACTGTTTTTATTTTCAAATATAAAAGCCCACTTTGGGATTTTCTTTTCTAAATTAAAAAAAATTGTAATTTGGACGTACGGCACTGTCAAGTTTGGCAGAGCCATTAGGTAGAGTTACAGTACATTTTCAGAAGCCGCCTTGATGGCTGTTCCGTTAATGCTTGAAATTTCCGCTGGGCTGGCAGACGTTTAAAGATTTGGCATGCTGCACCTCCATCAAGGCGACGGAGTAATTTACTCTGCCACCCCGGCAAATGATGAGCTGTCTACCAAAATATAAATCGGGCCCTTTGTTGTGAGAATTCTGAAAGCAAAGCATACATATTTCCTGAAAATACCTGCCCTTTGACTCACATAGGTTGTTGATGTTATTTGTTTGTACACTTCCATTTTGCTTTGTTTGTTGCTTTTTAGTTTTATTTTTTTTCTGTAAGTGAGGAGATGTGATACTTGTTGCCGTTCAGCTTTCAGACATTTCTGTCACTGACGTACTTGGAGTGTTTATTATGCCATTGTTTATTCCAGTGCTGTTGGCATTTGTAAGTGCTGGCTAATCACTGGCCTACCTGCATTGTGGTGCGTGCTTTCTGCAATAAAGAATCTTTTCTGCTGCTAAGATTCTGTCTTCAATATGGCCCATGGAGGCACTGACCAGAGCAGTAATTGTGTTTATGAGTGTTGAATAATAATAGTCTCTAGAGTTTGAACTTATCAATATTATTGATTGACACAGTCCATAATTTCATAGTCTTTTAATGTAATTCAGAGACTTTTTATCCTCATAAACTATTAGTGGAAACCTGTTTTCTTAATGGAAACATAGTTTTTAGCATTCCATCTCACCTTTCTACCCATGAGACTGGAATACCAGAGCTAAACACCACTGGACAATGCTGCAGTAACCAATATGCTAGTTCATGATGTACTATTATTATAAAACCATGTCTTCAGCAAATACCTGCTGGCAACTTCTATTTGCGAGAGCAGGTAGTGGCTCGAAACAGACTTCTGCCTTGGTCACTACTACCCAATCAGGAATCACCTTGGAGACACTAATGCAAGAAATCCTGGATATGAGATCAAAGGCTGGAACAATGGACAACAGCCTAAGTATTCTGACAAGTGATTCTAAAGGTCATACCACATTCCCCCTTGTGTTTTTGGATCAATTCTTGTGTGCCTTTTTGAGTTCTAGAAGTTGGGAGAAGGCTAAATCTAGGTGCTTGGATAGGAATTTTGCTATAAATCCTGCTATGTCTGTATTTCCTGTATTTCTCAGGCATGTCCTATAGTTCACATGATCACATCTTGAGCAGTCTTCATGAACTGTAACATTTCTGCATAGGTGCCACACCTCTTGTCCCCAGTCTGGAATAGTATTAAAATGGCCACCTTTTTAATCCACTCTCTTTTCTGCTTATGTTAGTTTGGTGTGGATTCCACAGTCAGGGCAGAGATCTCTGCATGGTAAATTATAGGGAAAATAAAAAAAAACATACTAAACCTGGAAAAAGTTTGTAAAAACATTTTTATGTTAAATATTAATGCAAATATTTATTTTAAGTGAAGAACTAAAGAAAAACTGACAGAACACTTTTAACTTAATTTTGAACTAAATCTTCATTAATTAATATAAATATTTTAATATAAGTGACATTTATTTTTGAAGTTTAAATGGGAAAATTAATTCCCAACTAATGTAGAAAAATTAATGTTCTTTATTATACATTAATAATTATTAAACATGATGCATATCATTAATTTTATGTAATTTAATAATATTTTAATATAAAATGTATTGTTAGATTGATTTTTAAATGAAAAAAGCATTACAATGGTTCATGACTAAATAATACAGTTATAGGGCTTTAATATATTTTTAACATTAAATTCTAATCATTTATATATTTAAATAGTTGAAATAATTTCATTTAATTAACATTATTTCCTATGGGGTGTAAATTTTAGTCCCTGCCTCCAATATTTTCAGTGGAAGGGTGTTGCAATACCAGTGGTTGGCCATGTGTGTTGCAACTCGAATTTTGTGAATAGCCAAATTGACCCTTACCCTTTTGAGTAACATTACTACTCCAAAAGTAGTAATGTTACTCAATAGTGTAAGAGTAAATTACATGTGTGTATTATTTAAAAGTGTAAGTTACCATTGTAAATCGCTCTGAAAGTCTCTCCACCAAGCCAGGTGTTGTATCAGAAGAAATTTCCTGGCTTGAGTACACACTTTCCTGGTCATTCTCAGGTTTGCTTTTCACCACCGCAACATTAATAACCTCCTCGGACGAAGACATGTGGCTAGCCCTGGAAGCACTGAACACCCCCTGAGAAAAAGTGATACACATGGTGGGTCGGTGATGGCACAATTAAAACAGTGACCTCTCGCAATGAGAAATCTGACCGCCCGCGTTGAAAAATCTCTCCGAGAGGCAGATTTTTCTCGCTCGCGCTTACCAACTTGACATTAACAAATGCGAGCAAGGAAAAAAACTCTGCTACGCGGATTGGAGTTTTTCCGAACTCCGCGAGCTGCGAGTAACACGGAGTGCGAAAACTCCACAAACTCCGCAAGCGGAGTTCACAGCCCAGACTTAATTTTTATATAGTGCGTACTTAACCCGAAGGTGTCAGAGTACTTCACAATAGAACCAGTTACATTACATAAGGACTTCAGAGTACAAGTTACATAAGAGATACAAACAGAAAAAAACTCTAAACTCACATAAGAATGGTTGTAAGTGCATATGTCTACTACAGATACTAGTGGTTAGAGTTACATATATACAAGATGCAAATTCACTCACGATTACATTTTAAGAAAGATAAGTGATAAGGGTTGGACAAATATATATTCCATATTTACACAGCATGATCTTCTCGCCGTTGCTGGGGTTCTAGTGATGCTCATTCAGCCAGGCCTTCAGGGTGCTGTTGCACTCACAGGCGGAGTTCTTGGGCATGGAAGTATCCCAGAGCTGGTGATGCCATAGGGGTAGAAGGCCGGGTGGCGGTGGGTGAAGGCAGTGTGCTGGATCCCGGGATGTGCAAGTGGGCCCTCACTGTTCCACCACAGGCCATCTGGGGGATGATCGCTGGCCCGTGGCGGCTCCCAGGTGAGTGCACCAACCTCCTCTTTGCGCATGTTGCCCTCCTCTGGTTTCTCCCTCAGGCCGCCTGTGTTCTGGCTAGGCATCCGACCTCAAAAAGCCCTCTCTAGGGTGCCTCAGCTCCAACTTGTTCCTCCATTGCCCCCACGCTGCCGATGGGGCCTCCTCGGTTCACCACCGCAGCCCCTGCTGCAAGGTACAGGGTTCAGCCCTCATCCGCCGACAGACACTCAGTGTCACTTGGAACTGTTCATTCACCCGTCCCTAGCAATCCCCATCCGCCATCTTGGGGGTCACGTGTTATGCAGCAAGCTGTGGTTGCCATCGGCCCAGGCTGCCTCAGTTCTTGGGCTACAGCCTGGTGCTCGGTGGCGGGGGCCCCACCAGGTAAACAGTAGCTTACTTAGGCGGCCCCTGGGCCCTCAATTGCAAATACTCCTATTCAGGCAAAAATCCTGCTCGCATGTTGCCTACCAAGGAAATAATGTAGTGGTAGATCACCTCTTGGGTTTGTTTTTGGTACATATGACGAAAGGATGTACACTGCAAAAAAAATAGACATACAAAAAATATTTTAAAAGTTCATTGGAGTTAGATAAAAAACATTACATTTGCAATAGTAATTAAATGTTACACCATACACTTATGTTGGCAAAAACTGAAATGTAACATGTGTCAATGTTCAAACTGAGGTAAGTGATGGGATACTCAACCAATATACTTAGCTCACAATATGTTTCCATTGAACCAACATAATATCTTTAAAACTTAAATGAGTTTACAAAACAAAGTACATGAAACAGAAAAACAATCATTCAGCCCATTCAGACAATATATGGTAAAGGCAAAATGGTCATAATAAAAAAAAAAAACAATAAACTAGAGACATGACCAGACAGGACTTTCAAAACACATATGCATTGGCCTAGTTGTTCTCAGGACCCTCCTGTGCAGTGGTGTTATTCCGGGGGGTAAAGTCTTGGGCTGTAATGTGTTCCCATGGTCATCCCAAAGCATGCAACACTCTTTCCCTCTGTGGGTATGGACAGCCATTGCACTGAAGCAAGTATCCATATTGCTCCAAATCTGGGCCCATGTTGCAATGATCTGTTGGGTCTCTGGATCCCCATAGAGCTCAGAGTACTTCTGGAGGACTCCCTCGCAAATTATCTCTAACACCTTATCAGTAAAGCTGGGGGCCCTCTCATCTTGCCCTCCAGCCATTTTGAGAGTTTCAATTGCCAAAACAGCAGCAGGATGGAGAAAAATGGTTGTGAAATGATGGCCCTGCTTGACTAGAAATTTTTTACATTTATGTTTATACTTTCCTGTTACTTGCAATAGGTGGACAATTCCATCCCAAGAATGGAGGTCTCCATTCCAGCTGGCATGTGGAGGGTTCTGTGCAGGGCCACACTGCGGAACAAAAAGCATCTCTTGCTAAAAAGCTCACACCAGTCCAGTTCCCATCATCTACTTGTGCTATCTCTCTTTTTCCATCCATCCATTGTCTCTCTTTCCTTCTCTCACCATACTCTTCTTCCTCTCTGGTCTTTTTCACTCTACCTTCTACCTCCATCCCTCTCTTTCTCTCTTGCTTGAAACCTCCCCATTGCCGCTGCAGTTAACCTTGAGGAGCTGGGGAAAGTAATAGAGGCACCAGGGGCAGCCCTGGGCTCTCACAGTACTCCAAGGGCCCCAGCATACCAGGGAAATGCCCAGTAGAATCAAAGTAGTCAAAACAACAGTAGTCCCTGCTTCAAAAACTATTAGCATAATAAAGTTTTAAAAACTTCATTAAAAAAAACATAAACATGAGTTCAAAAAGTTAATTAAACAGAAATAATAAGAGAGTGTCAGTGAGTAAAACATGCTTGGTGTTCCAAAATATGACACAAAAATATTAATAAATGGCGTATAAGTGTGACACACAAAAGTACATTAATTACAAGCCTGTGCCATATGACCCTGTACCTTAATTAATATCAATCAGGGTACACAAATTTCACTTCCATTAAATTGAGGAACCATCCTCAGAACTCAAACAGTATGGAGAGAAACATGTATAAAGGAGGATAGTAACATGAGAAAAAGGTGGAAACCCAAGTTCCTGTAGATACTGCCATGTTACAGCAAAAGAGTAGGTTAGCCTATCCTGTTTCCACATGCAGGATTAGGGCAGGCTCTGGGAGAACAGCTGTGCCGTAGACTTTGTAATTTAAATTCCCTTGTTACCATTACGTATTGTACAGGGTCGTAATTAATGTACTTGTGTGTGTCCCACTTATATGCCATCTATTAATGTTTGTGAGTCATGAATTTTGAACATTGAGTATGTTTTTCTCATTGATACTATCTTATCATTTCCGTTTGATTAATTTTGTGAACTTATGTTTGTTTTTTATCATGTCATTAAAACTTTATTATACTAGTATTTCTTTTTATGATTTTGAACAGGAGACCACTGTTGTTTTGACCATATATATTTACCCCAGATCTCTTGAGATTTCAGGGTTTCTTTTGTGTTTCTTCGATGATGGAATAAAAGGCCTGTCCAGCCCTGGTTCTGTTAACATGTAAGAAGAGGTTACATGTTAAGAGGAGTTGATTTCTATAATGTGAAAAAAGAGTAAAACAAGTATATATACATGTATGTGTGTGTGAATGATTTTACTTTTGCTCAAATATGTAAATGTGATATAATGATTGTGAACATGAAATGCAAGAGTATGTAAGTGTATGAAAAAATTAGGGAATCATGTTTGATTGTGACATAATGGTAGAGCAACAATAGTGTTTTAGGATATATGTAAATGGTTTAAAAGTCTATCATTCATCTTTGCCAGGATACTGTCCATAATGCTGCCAAACTAGAAGCTTCCATAAAAAATAAGGCAAATACTTGATCACACACCTGCAGACCGGGAACCTGGATGGGGACATATTTCAGGGGTGATGTCTAATGTAAGCCTTGTTGCATAGTGATGTTGTGCGCCATAAAAAGGCTACTACTATCTTGCACACAATTTCTGGGAGTATAGCAACACCCTGTGTATGGTCTAGATATCTGGAGTGTAACTTAAGGATACCAAAAGTGTTCAATGATGACTCGTGTGTGTGTGTGTATGTCCTATTATACCTCTGTTGAGGCTGTGTGGTTGGAGGTTGGAAAGTCTGAGGAGTTAGTGAAATAGAACATACACAGCATAACCTGCAACAAAGGCTTGATATCTCGTAAGCTGTGGTTCTATGTCCCCTATACAGGAAGTGCTATGCTAGCATTCTGCTGCAAGAGCTGACGGCTCGGGCTGAAAAGTGCAAATTGATCCCCTACACGCAAACAGGGTTCCAAAAGGGTTCATACATTGAAGACAACTTGATTTGCATTTCCAACCTGATTGAAACAACACTGGCAAGAAAAGGCAGGGCCCTGTACCTCGCTTACATTGATTTTCAAACTGCCTTTGACAGTGTCTCTTGTCAGCAATTATGGATGAAACTAAAAAATTGGGGCATTGATAACACACTACTAACAGCACTGATTGCCCTATATTCGGACACGTGGGTTAAGATCAGAGTTACAACCACTTGTGCTACCACCCAAAAAATTCATACTAATAAGGGCTTAAAGCAAGGCCCCATTGCTCTTCAATCTATATCTGGCTGATTTGCCAGAACGGTTGGCTGTAGCACGAGCATTTCCCCCAAAAATAGCCAAAACCAAAATCCAATCACTCCAATATGCGGACGATGCGATATTGCTCGACCAAACCCAGATTGGTCTACAGCGACTGTTAACGGTATTATCTCTATATTGTAGAGAGAACAATCTAAAACTGAATTCCGCAAAAACAAAAGCAATGATAATATCGCGACAATTAAAAAGGAAGGGTGCATGGAACATCGAAGGTAAGCCCATTGAGATCGTGACCACCTATAAGTATTTAGGTGTGTGGATCGATCACAAAGGACGGACCTCTGCTCACATTACGGCAATGCAAGGTACAGCTCAATCTTTGGCCATGAGCTCCCCTGACCTTACTCCCCTTATTCGATTAATGGGGGCAAAATTTCTACCATCAGTAGCCCATGGTGCAATAGCCTTCAAAGATAAGATGATTACATGGCAGGATAGAGCACAGTCAGCCTGTTTTCGTAAAGTTTTTTTCTTGCCGACCGCCACTGCTCATGCTCAAATTCGGAGAGAATTCAATCTTTCTTCCCAAAAATGGATTTTGAAGGCGCGATACATTGCATACTGTTTAAAGGCTAAACAAGCTCGGGAAAACACCTTGAAACGACATATCTGGACAATGATAAATACCCAAGGGTCCACATGGTGTGAATATCTAGCCCACTGTTTTGAGGTATTGGATGCAAAGGAAATATGGTCAGTCTCCATATCCACACCAGCGGCCTCAAGACTTTTAACAAAACAGGCGAAGCTACTGTCTGCCGACTGTGATATGCAAACTTAAAAAAACTTAAAGCATGGAAGCTGGGCCTCAACCCTCTTTGTCAGCGTGTCCTTGCCATATTACCTGTCCTCTCCTTTAAAACCAATGCTGAAGCGACAACTAATGAGGTTGCGGTTCGGTTTGATCCCACTGTTGGCATACAAATACGGGCAAGGGTATCAAGAGTCTGTAGCTACCAAGTGCCGAGCCTGCGGAGCAGCAGAGGAATCACTAATTCACATATTGTGCATTTGCGTGAAACTGCGTCCACTGAGAATATACTGGCTTCGTCCAATTTGGCGTATTTTAAATATACGAACATGTCACGCCGCCTTAGTTGAGTGCATGAAAGGTGAATCAGTGCAGCTGGCGGCCCGGTTCCTGAAATATTTGATGGCAATAAGGGCTTCTCTGGACTCCCCCATCGTATAGAACTTTAACCTGCAAAGCTGGGCCATGTTACGTACTCTTTTTAATGTTTTTATGTTTATAGTAACCAAAACGGGGTTTCCTGTTTCTCTTAGCTGTTGCATAATTGATTGAAGCAACCTGTCTTTTTATCTTGTACAATAAGGGAACATACATTTTATACTGTATATTTATACGTGATCTCATTGCAATGGTTTTAATTAATTGTGCAATAAAATCATCTATCTATCTATCTATCTATCTATCTATCTATCTATCTATCTATCTATCTATCTATCTATCTATCCCCTATACAGGTATGCAGTTATGGTTAGGGTAACATGTTTCAACTGTGTTGTAATGAGTAATGAGTGAGTATATTTGAGATGCCATCCCCAAGATGCACTTGCAGCCCCAGTGTGATATGTTATAACTTACCACTGAGTCACATGTCACCAAAATCTCAAGCACACAACTGATGTGCAAGATGTAACTGATGAAATATATAGCTGCCATGTGTGCATCCAGGAAAGGCAGAGTATGTATCAGTAAAGCAGGTCCTGGCATCACAGGCAAACTGCATGTTGATGGAGCACCAGTGATGTCTGTTGCAGAAAAGGGGTTCCCTGTGGTGAGGTGCCTGAAGTACTACGTTGGTGCAGTCAGTGGCACTTAATACAGGAGGAAAGTGGGCAATGGCATAGAATTTCCTTGCCACCCTTTGCCTTTCAACCAATGACTGTGACATGGTGATAAAATTATGCACTCTGCAGGTGATACATCTCAATACCTGAGGCAAGCATTGCAATGTTTATGTTGTCAGAAGGTATGGATGAGAGTGGGCTGTAGGTGAATCAAGATCCTGGTGGAGTTTCATTTAACAGAATTCCACGGAGTTACATAAAAACTCTGCAAGATTCAGCGGAGTCCTGCCAACGGGCTAGACATATGTTCATCGCGGTGCTCGCACTGCAATTTAGCACCAGTAGCATGAGCAGCTCTGAAAAATCAGTGTGTACTGCACCATGCTGTGTACAAGAGTGCGCATCCATTCGAGTTGAGTTTGCTGCCACTCACAAAGAAAATCTACTAGAGCTGCAGCAAAAAAACAGCCCTCTGACTGCGACTGCTTGCGACCTCCCGTGACCACCCGCATTAGAAAATCATGCTGGGGACACAAATCTCACTCACATTTCTGGAGCCTTGTGGGAAATAAATTCCGCCACATGGCAATTAGCAGAATTTGGCCGGAGGTCTATGTCACAAGAGTAACATGGAGTCACCAAATTCCACCAATTCTGTGGGCAGAATTTTTTCCCCAGAAGGCTCTTGGAATGCAAAACATTCTGCTCACCTCTGATCCTGTTCCCAGTATTCAACCATGGGCCTCATTACGATGTTGGTCGGAAAGCATTCCGACGGACTCGGTCTCGGAATGATTTCCGACCGAATCAGATTTGGGGAGTCCAACTGACGATGGTTCCGAACACAGTTCGGTCGGACTCCCATTGACTTCAATGGGAGCCTGTGTTCCGACCGACTACACAGGCTCCCATTGAAAAACGGGGTTGGTGAGGAAAATCGTGCACCCTGTGGAAGGCACCCCATGGTGCCTGCCACACTGTGCATGGTATTGATGAGGGGTTCCATGGGTACCCCCACGGGCCCCATTTGTAGGGCCCTGGTGAAGGGGGGCCTGCTAGGGGCCCACAAGTCAGATTCCGACAGCCGATCGGCATCGGAACAACTGATTCGGAAAGGCTGTCCGAATCCGACATCTTAATACGTCGGTCAAACACATGCTCCATAGAACCGTATGAGTCGGCTCCGAACGACTCAGTTACTCTGAATTCCATTCGAAACCGAGTCGGAAAGTCAGAATGGTTTCCGACTATCATAATCGGTCGGTCGGAAGGCTTTCCGAATCAGTCGGAAAGACGGGTTCCGAATTGGATTTGGACAAACCGACTGCCATTCGGAGCCTTTCCGATAGACATCGTAATCAGCCTCCATGTCTTCAAATATATTAAGGATCACTTCAGGAAAGACTTTGTGGCCGATTCCGATTCGGGCCGGAAATCTCTCCGACCGAGCCGGACCCGGAGAGATTTACGACCGAATCGGACCCGTGCAGCCTGACCGAACGAGTACGATGCGTCCGTATGCTATCGTACTCGAGTCGGTCGGACTCCCATTGAAGTCAATGGGAGCCGGTCGTACAACGCGTACGCGGGCTCCCATTGCCTCAATGGGTGCGAGGCGAACAAGGGCGCCCCCTACAGCGGGTACGCGGCGAAGCGACTCGCGCCGTACACGCACAGGTAGGGGGGACCCATGGGTCCCCCTGTGTGCGACACGCGCGGCTACGCGTACAGGGGGTCCGACACGGACCCCGAAGTACGGCTCCGACTGCTCTTTCGAGCCGGAAGGCGCGTGTCGGTCGGACTGCTCGCGGCGCGCATCGTACTTACCCGGCCGGGGAACGTCTCCATTACGCGGTGCGAGTCGTGTCCGAGCGAGTCGGTCGGTGCGGTTAGACCCGGGAACGAGTCGGTCGGAGCGGTTGGGACGCCTGAATGAGTTGGTCGGCGAATTCGCATCGTACTCGCTCGTCCGGACGCGCGTACGAATCGGTCGGGAAATAGGGCTCCGAATCGGATCCGGTTATGCCGAATCCGATTCGGAGCCCTACCAGCCGAGATCGGAATCGGCCCCATAGTGTCTGGCACTGAATGCTTCTTTGGACAGGCCAAAGATGTTGGTCCTTTGCCCTTAAACCCACTCTGCTGTCAACAAATACTTGTTCCTAAATATGAGGGCTAGAGATCCAAAGGCATTCACTGATATAGTGCATCAAAAAAACGGGTCCCAAGAGGCTTGTGCCTCGAAACGCGTGTGGCGTTTTCTTTTTTGCTGCTGGAATATCAATAAACCAAGCTTATTGAAACCGAGACCAGGCTATCCTTTGTGGGTTTGACATTATACCGTTGACAGAAAAAAGACTGGTGTCTATATATATATATATTCACTGAAAAAACCATAGGTTTTAGGGACAGTTATAGTTAGTTGGACATTTCACTCGTACAAAACCATAGAAATTCCCCGTTATAGTTAGTTCAGCTAACTATAACTCGCGCCCGCAATGCACTGCTGATGACGTCACATATTACATCACTCATGACATGGTCAGTGACATCACTGATGACATCACTGATGACATCTCAAATGAAATCACTGATGACATCATCCAGTGACTGTGTGTTTCTGTAAAGTTTAAATATGTTTAATATATATAGGGAAAGGCGTATTGAAGAATGAGTGGGTGTTTAAGTGTCTGAATGGATGATTTAGTACGTGCGTGACTGACTCTACAAGTGAGTGATTAAACGTATCTTACTGAATGCATGGGTTAGTGACTAAACTGTGTGAATGTCTGTATCCGTCTGTTTGTTGGTGTGTAAGTGGATGCATGGATTTGCGAATAGCTACATGAGTGTCTATATGGGTTATTGATTGGTTCTCTGAGTATCTGTATGGCTGCCTGAGTGTTTGTGTGGGTGGGGTGTGTGTGACTCTGTACATAGATGTGTGAGTGGGTGATTCACTGGGTGCATGATTTCAAGAGTGCATCTGTGATGGACTGCTTGGGTGGGTGAGTGTGTGTATGGGTGTGTTAGTGAGTGAATGTATATCTCAGTGGTACATGTGCGAGTAACTACATATGTAAAAGGCAGTATATATGTGTGTTAGAGTATTTAAATGGCTATAAGTGAGAGTGTGTGATTGTGAGAGTGGCTGTATGGATGCGTGTGTGCTTGTATCAGTTATTGTATAAGAGCGTAAGAATGTGCTAGTATTTGTATGAGTAAGTGAGCTGGTGTGTGTATAACTGTATAGGTGAGTAAATGGGTGTGTGATTAATTTTTTTCATGCCTGACTAGGTGTGTGAGTACCTCTATGGATGAGTGGCGGTGTGTGAGTGTTTATATAGGTGTATGAGTGTATATGATAGTCGTGTACTGAGTGACTGTAAGTATGAGTGACTGTACGGCTGAGTGAGTAGATGTGTGTGTGTAGACCTAAGAATCAGTGAGTGGGTATGTAGTTATTGGTATTGGAGTGTGTATGGTTTTGAGAATGGCAGTCTGTAATTTAGAGTGGGTGTATCAAAAGCTATATTAGGGTGTGAGAAGATGCATGAAATTATCACATGGATGATGTCATCAGTGATGTCATTTGAGATGTCATCAGTGATGTCATCAGTGATGTCACTGACCATGTCATGAGTGATGTAATATGTGACGTCATCAGCAGTGCATTGCGGGCGCGAGTTATAGTTAGCTGAACTAACTATAACGGGGAATTTCTATGGTTTTGTACGAGTGAAATGTCCAACTAACTATAACTGTCCCTAAAACTTTTGGTTTTTTCAGTGAATTTCAAAGGTTTTTAAATGCTAATTTCTAACTATAACGTGCCTGAAACCTATGATTTTTAAGTGAATTTCAAAGGTTTTTTAAATGCTAGTTTCTAACTATGCCTACAGAGGTAGGACATGTGAAGAAAGAAGAAAAAACGCGCAGAAAGAAGCAAAAGAAATGCAGAAAGAAGCAACAGAAGTCCACAAAGACGAAGAAAAGTGCAGGAAGAAGCAAAAGATGTGCAGAAAGAACCAACAGAGGAGCAGAAAGAGGCCATGTTGCAAAATCATCCTGTGCCCACAACTTTTTCACACGGGTACTGGTGGTAACTGACTCTGACTAACCAGAGTCAGTGCTATGCTAAAAGACACTTAGAATACAGTGAAAACACCTACATACACTAGGGAACACTATGCGTTGGGGTACCCCTGTGATTAGCATGACCTCCTCTGTAAGTCCCTAGAACATAATAGGGCAGGGGGATTAAAACTACCTCTTAAAACGCGTGTGCAAACGCGCCCCGTGGCGCGTTTTAAGTTGCGGGATTAAGTCCCCTTGAATCCTGAGGGTCCCTGGGGCCCAACTAGCCCCCCAGGTACCTACAGTTAGGACCACAGAGCTGAGTTGCAGAGAGGCGTTCCGAGGCCACGCACCTTTTTCACCTCTCTGCAACGCCACTCTGTTGTGCTTACTGAAGGTACCTGGTGGGCTAGTTGGCCCCAGGGTCCCTCAGGATTCAAGGGGCGTGTTTGCGCACATGTCACCTGAGGCCCCGCCCCCTCCCTTCACCACTGTGCAAACGCGCCCCGTGGCGCGTTTTAGGTTGGGGGATTAGGTCACCTTGAATCCTGAGGGTCCCTGGGGCCCAACTAGCCCACCAAGTACTTCCAGTAAGCACCACAGGCCTGCGTTGCAACGCCTGTAACAAATTGTGTAGTTGTGTTTAGGTAGTGAAGGGGGTCGTGCTGGGGGTAGTGTTTTAGGGTTTAGGGTAGTGCAGTGGTGTTTGTGTAGTGTAGGGGGTCATGCTGGGGGTAGATTTAGGGTTTAGGGTAGTGCAGTGGTGTTTGGATAGTGTAGGGAGTCGTGCTGGGGGAGTGTTTTAGGGTTTAGGGTATTACAGTGGTGTTTGGGTAGTGTAGGGGGTTGTGCTGGGGGTAGTGTTTTAGGGTTTAGGGTAGTGCAGTGGTGTTTGGGTAGTGTAGGGGGTCGTGCTGGGGGTAGTGGTTTAGGGTTTAGGGTAGTGCAGTGGTGTTTGGGTAGTGTAGGGGTACTGCTGGGGGTAGTGTTTTAGGGTTTAGGGTAGTGCATTGGTGTTTGGGTAGTGTAGGGGGTACTGCTGGGGTTAGTGTTTTAGGGTTTAGGGTAGTGCAGTGGTGTTTGGGTAGTGTAGGGGTTCGTGCTGGGGTATTGTTTTAGGGTTTAGGGTAGTGCAGTGGTGTTTGTGTAGTGTAGGGGGTAGTGTTTTAGGGTTTAGGGTAGTGCAGTGGTGTTTGTGTAGTGTAGGGGGTCATGCTGGGGGTAGTGTTTTAGGGTTTAGGGTAGGGCAGTGGTCTTTGTGTAGTGTAGGAGGTCGTGTTTTAGGGTTTAGGGTAGTGCAGTGGTGTTCGGGCAGTGTAGGGGTCGTGCTGGGGGTGGTGTTTCAGGGTTTAGGGCAGTGCAGTGGTGTTCGGGCAGTGTAGGGGGTCTTGCTGGGGGTGGTGTTTCAGGGTTTAGGGCAGTACAGTGGTGTTTGGGTCATGCAGGGGGTCATGCTGGTGGGAGTGTTTTAGGGTTTAGGGCAGTGCAGTGGTGTTTGGGTAGTGTAGGGGGTCATGCTCGGGGGAGTGTTTTAGGGTTTAGGGCAGTGCAGTGGTGTTTGGGCAGTGTAGGGGGTCGTGCTGGGGGAGTGTTTTAGGGTTTAGGGCAGTGCAGTGGTGTTCGGGTAGTGTAGGGGGTCGTGCTGGGGGAGTGTTTGAGGGTTTAGGGCAGTGCAGTTGTGTTCGGGTAGTGTAGGGGGTCGTGCTGGGGGAGTGTTTTAGGGTTTAGGGTAGTGCAGTGGTGTTTGGGTAGTGTAGGGGTCGTGCTGGGGGTTGTGTTTCAGGGTTTAGGGCAGTGCAGTGGTGTTCGGGCAGTGTAGGGGGTCGTGCTGGGGCTGGTGTTTCAGGGTTTAGGGCAGTGCAGTGGTGTTCGGGCAGTGTAGGGGGTCATGCACGGGGTGGTGTTTCAGGGTTTAGGGCAGTGGTGTTCGGGCAGTGTAGGGGTCGTGCTGGGGGTGGTGTTTCAGGGTTTAGGGCAGTGCAGTGGTGTTCGGGCAGTGTAGGGGGTCTTGCTGGGGGTGGTGTTTCAGGGTTTAGGGCAGTACAGTGGTGTTTGGGTCATGCAGGGGGTCATGCTGGTGGGAGTGTTTTAGGGTTTAGGGCAGTGCAGTGGTGTTTGGGTAGTGTAGGGGGTCATGCTCGGGGGAGTGTTTTAGGGTTTAGGGCAGTGCAGTGGTGTTTGGGCAGTGTAGGGGGTCGTGCTGGGGGAGTGTTTTAGGGTTTAGGGCAGTGCAGTGGTGTTCGGGTAGTGTAGGGGGTCGTGCTGGGGGAGTGTTTGAGGGTTTAGGGCAGTGCAGTTGTGTTCGGGTAGTGTAGGGGGTCGTGCTGGGGGAGTATTTTAGGGTTTAGGGTAGTGCAGTGGTGTTTGGGTAGTGTAGGGGGTCGTGCTGGGGGTTGTGTTTCAGGGTTTAGGGCAGTGCAGTGGTGTTCGGGCAGTGTAGGGGGTCGTGCTGGGGCTGGTGTTTCAGGGTTTAGGGCAGTGCAGTGGTGTTCGGGCAGTGTAGGGGGTCATGCACGGGGTGGTGTTTCAGGGTTTAGGGCAGTGCAGTGGTGTTCGGGCAGTGTAGGGGGTCGTGCTGGGGCTGGTGTTTCAGGGTTTAGGGCAGTGCAGTGGTGTTCGGGTAGTGTAGGGGGTCTTGCTGGGGGTGGTGTTTCAGGGTTTAGGGCAGTGGTGTTCGGGCAGTGTAGGGGGTCTTGCTGGGGGTGATGTTTCAGGGTTTAGGGCAGTGCAGTGGTGTTCGGGCAGTGTAGGGGTCTTGCTGGGGGTAGTTTGTCAGGGTTTTGGGCAGTGCAGTGGTGTTCGTGCAGTGTAGGGGGTCGTGCTGGGGATGGTGTTTCATGGTTTAGGGCAGTGCAGTAGTGTTCAGGCAGTGTAGGGGGTCGTGCTGGGGCTGGTGTTTCAGGGTTTAGGGCAGTGCAGGCAGTGGTGCTCGGGCAGTGTAGGGGGTCGTGCTGGGGGTGGTGTTTCTGGGTTTAGGGTAGTGCAGTTGTGTTCGGGCAGTGTAGGGGTTCGTGCTGGGGCTGGTGTTTCAGGGTTTAGGGCAGTGCAGTGGTGTTCGGGCAGTGTAGGGGGTCATGCTGGGGCTGGTGTTTCAGTGTTTTGGGCAGAGCAGTGGTGTTCGGGCAGTGTAGGGGTCGTGCTGGGGGTGGTGTTTCAGGGTTTAGGGCAGTGCAGTGGTGTTCGAGTAGTGTAGGGGGTCGTGCTGGGGGTGGTGTTTCAGGGTTTAGGGCAGTGGTGTCGGGCAGTGTAGGGGGTCTTGCTGGGGGTGATGTTTCAGGGTTTAGGGCAGTGCAGTGGTATTCGGGCAGTGTAGGGGTCTTGCTGGGGGTGGTGTTTCAGGGTTTAGGGCAGTGGTGTTCAGGCAGTGTAGGGGGTCGTGCTGGGGGTGGTGTTTCAGGGTTTAGGGCAGTGCAATGGTGTTCGGGCAGTGTAGGGGGTCGTGCAGGGGCTGGTGTTTCAGGGTTTAGGGCAGTGCAGTGGTGTTTGGGCAGTGTAGGGGGTCGTGCTGGGGGTGGTGTTTCAGGGTTTAGGGCAGTGCAGTGGTGTTTGGGCAGTGTGAGGGGTCGTGCTGGGGGTGGTGTTTCTGGGTTTAGGGCAGTGTAGTGGTGTTCGGGCAGTGTAGGGGGTCATGCAGGGGGTGGTGAGTCAGGGTTTAGGGCAGTGCAGTGGTGTTCGGGCAGTGTAGGGGGTCATGCTGGGGGTAGAGTTTTAGGGTTTAGGGCAGTGCAGTGGTGTTCAGGCAGTATAGGGGTCGTGCAGGGGGTGGTGTTTCAGGGTTTAGGGCAGTGCAGTGGTGCTCGGGCAGTGTAGGGGTCGTGCTGGGGGTGGTGTTTCAGGGTTTAGGGCAGTGCAGTGGTGTTCGGGCAGTGTAGGGTGTCGTGCTGGGGGTGGTGTTTCAGGGTTTTGGGCAGTGCAGTGGTGTTCGGGCAGTGTAGGTGGTCTTGCTGGGGCTGGTGTTTCCGGGTTTAGTGCAGTGGTGTTCGGGCAGTGTAGGGGGTCTTGCTGGGGGTGGTGTTTCAGTGTTTAGGGCAGTGCAATGGTGTTCGGGCAGTGTAGGGGGTCTTGCTGGGGGTGGTGTTTCAGGGTTTAGGGCAGTGCAGTGGTGTTCGGGCAGTGTAGGGGGTCTTGCTGGGGCTGGTGTGTCAGGGTTTAGGGTAGTGCAGTGGTGTTCGGGCAGTGTAGGGGGTCGTGCTGGGGCTGGTGTTTGAGGGTTTAGGGCAGTGCAGTGGTGTTTGGGCACTGTAGGGGGTCGTGCTGGGGCTGGTGTTTCAGAGTTTAGGGCAGTGCAGTGGTTTTCAGGCAGTGTAGGCGGTCGTGCTGGGGGTGGTGTTTCAGGGTTTAGGGCAGTGCAGTGGTGTTCTGGCAGTGTAGGGGGTCGTGCTGGGGGTGGTGTTTCAGGGTTTAGGGCAGTGCAGTGGTGTTCGGGCAGCATAGGGGGTCGTGCTGGGGCTGGTGTTTCAGGGTTTTGGGCAGAGCAGTGGTGTTCGGGCAGTGTAGGGGGTCGTGCTGGGGGTGGTGTTTTAGGGTTTAGGGCACTGCAGTGTTGTTCGGGCAGTGTAGGGGGTCTTGCTGGGGGTGGTGTTTCACGGTTTAGGGCAGTGGTGTTCGGGCAGTGTAGGGGGTCTTGCTGGGGGTGATGTTTCAGTGTTTAGGGCAGTGTAGTGGTGTTCGGGCAGTGTAGGGGGTCTTGCTGGGGGTAGTGTTTCAGGGTTTAGGGCAGTGCAGTAGTGTTCGTGCAGTGTAGGGGGTCATGCTGGGGGCGGTGTTTCAGGGTTTAGGGCAGTGCAGTAGTGTTCGGGCAGTGTAGGGGGTCGTGCAGGGGATGGTGTTTCAGGGTTTAGGGCAGTGCAATGGTGTTCGGGCAGTGTAGGGGGTCGTGCTGGGGCTGGTGTTTCAGGGTTTAGGGCAGTGCAGTGGTGTTCGGGCAGTGTAGGGGGTCTTGCTGGGGGTGGTGTTTCAGGGTTTAGGGCAGTGGTGTTCGGGCAGTGTAGGGGGTCTTGCTGGGGGTGATGTTTCAGGGTTTAGGGCAGTGCAGTGGTGTTCGGGCAGTGTAGGGGGTCTTGCTGGGGGTAGTGTTTCAGGGTTTAGGGCAGTGCAGGGGTATTCGTGCAGTGTAGGGGGTCGTGCTGGGGATGGTGTTTCAGGGTTTAGGCCAGTGCAGTAGTGTTCGGGCAGAGTAGGGGGTCGTGCAGGGGGAATGGTGTTTCAGGGTTTAGGGCAGTGCAGTGGTGTTCAAGCAGTGTAGTGGGTCATGCAGGGGGTGGTGCTTCAGGGTTTAGGGCAGTGCAGTGGTGTTCGGGCAATGTAGGGGGTCGTGCTGGGGCTGGTGTTTCAGGGTTTAGTGCAGTGCAGTGGTGTTCGGGCAGTGTAGGGGGTCTTGCTGGGGGGTGTGGTGTTTCAGGGTTTAGGGCAGTGGTGTTCGGGCAGTGTAGGGGGTCTTGCTGGGGGTGATGTTTCAGGGTTTAAGGCATTGCAGTGGTGTTCGGGCAGTGTAGGGTGTCGTGCTGGGGGTGGTGTTTCAGGGTTTAGGGCAGTGCAGTGGTGTTCGGGCAGTGTAGGGGGTCGTGCACGGGGTGGTGTTTCAGGGTTTAGGGCAGTGCAGTGGTGTTTGGGCAGTGTAGGGGTTGTGCTGGGGCTGGTGTTTCAGGGTTTAGGGCAGTGCAATGGTGTTCTGGCAGTGTAGGGGGTCGTGCTGGGGCTAGTGTTTCACTGTTTAGGGCAGTGCAGTGGTGTTCGGGCAGTGTAGGGGGTCATGCTGGGGCTGGTGTTTCAGGGTTTAGGGCAGTGCAGTGGTGTTCGTGCAGTGTAGGTGGTCGTGCTGGGGCTGGTGTTTCAGGGTTTAGGGCAGTGCAGTGGTGTTCGGGCAGTGTAGGGGGTCATGCTGGGGCTGGTGTTTCAGGGTTTAGGGCAGTGCAGTGGTGCTCAGGCAGTGTAGGGGGTAGTGTTTATGGGTTTAGGGTAGTGCAGTGGTGTTCGGGCAGTGTAGGGGGTCGTGCTGGGGCTGGTGTTTCAGGGTTTAGGGCAGTGCAGTGGTGTTCGGGCAGTGTAGGGGGTCGTGCTGGGGCTGGTGTTTTAGGGTTTAGGGCAGTGCAGTGGTGTTCGGGCAGTGTAGGGGGTCTTGCTGGGGGTAGTTTTTCAGGGTTTAGGGCAGTGCAGTGGTGTTCGTGCAGTGTAGGGGGTCGTGCTGGGGATGGTGTTTCATGGTTTAGGGCAGTGCAGTAGTGTTCAGGCAGTGTAGGGGTCGTGCTGGGGCTGGTGTTTCAGGGTTTTGGGCAGTGCAGGCAGTGGTGCTCGGGCAGTGTAGGGGTCGTGCTGGGGGTGGTGTTTCTGGGTTTAGGGTAGTGCAGTGGTGTTCGGGCAGTGTAGGGGTTCGTGCTGGGGCTGGTGTTTCAGGGTTTAGGGCAGTGCAGTGGTGTTCGAGCAGTGTAGGGGGTCGTGCTGGGGGTGGTGTTTCAGGGTTTAGGGCAGTGGTGTTCGGGCAGTGTAGGGGGTCTTGCTGGGGGTGATGTTTCAGGGTTTAGGGCAGTGCAGTGGTGTTCGGGCAGTGTAGGGGGTCTTGCTGGGGGCAGTGTTTCAGGGTTTAGGGCAGAGCAATGGTGTTCAGGCAGTGTAGGGGGTTGTGTTGGAGGTGGTGTTTCAGGCTTTAGGGCAGTGCAGTGGTATTCGGGCAGTGTAGGGGGTCTTGCTGGGGGTGGTGTTTCAGGGTTTAGGGCAGTGGTGTTCAGGCAGTGTAGGGGGTCGTGCTGGGGGTGGTGTTTCAGGGTTTAGGGCAGTGCAGTGGTGTTCGGGCAGTGTAGGGGGTCGTGCAGGGGCTGGTGTTTCAAGGTTTAGGGCAGTGCAGTGGTGTTCGGGCAGTGTAGGGGTCGTGCTGGGGGTGGTGTTTCAGGGTTTAGGGCAGTGCAGTGGTGTTTGGGCAGTGTAGGGGGTCGTGCTGGGGGTGGTGTTTCTGGGTTTAGGGCAGTGTAGTGGTGTTCGGGCAGTGTAGGGGGTCGTGCAGGGGGTGGTGAGTCAGGGTTTAGGGCAGTGCAGTGGTGTTCGGGCAGTGTAGGGGGTCATGCTGGGGGTAGAGTTTTAGGGTTTAGGGCAGTGCAGTGGTGTTCGGGCAGTGTAGGTGGTCTTGCTGGGGCTGGTGTTTCTGGGTTTAGTGCAGTGGTGTTCGGGCAGTGTAGGGGGTCTTGCTGGGGGTGGTGTTTCAGGGTTTAGGGCAGTGCAATGGTGTTCGCGCAGTGTAGGGGTTCTTGCTGGGGCTGATGTTTCAGCATTTAGGGCAGCGCAGTGGTGTTCGGGCAGTGTAGGGGGTCTTGCTGGGGGTGGTGTTTCAGGGTTTAGGGCAGTGCAGTGGTGTTCGGGCAGTGTAGGGGGTCTTGCTGGGGCTGGTGTTTCAGGGTTTAGGGCAGCGCAGTGGTGTTCGGGCAGTGTAGGGGGTCTTGCTGGGGCTGGTGTTTCAGGGTTTAGGGTAGTGCAGTGGTGTTCGGGCAGTGTAGGGGGTCATGCTGGGGCTGGTGTTTGAGGGTTTAGGGCAGTGCAGTGGTGTTCGGGCAGTGTAGGGGGTCGTGCTGGTGCTGGTGTTTCAGGGTTTAGGGCAGTGCAGTGGTTTTCAGGCAGTGTAGGCGGTCGTGCTGGGGGTGGTGTTTCAGGGTTTAGGGCAGTGCAGTGGTGTTCGGGCAGTGTAGGGGGTCGTGCTGGGGGTGGTGTTTCAGGGTTTAGGGCAGTGCAGTTGTGTTCGGGCAGTGTAGGGGGTCGTGCTGGGGCTGGTGTTTCAGGGTTTTGGGTAGAGCAGTGGTGTTCGGGCAGTGTAGGGGGTCATGCTGGGGGTGGTGTTTTAGGGTTTAGGGCACTGCAGTGTTGTTTGGGCAGTGTAGGGGTCTTGCTGGGGGTGGTGTTTCAGGGTTTAGGGCAGTGGTGTTCGGGCAGTGTAGGGGGTCTTGCTGGGGGTGATGTTTCAGGGTTTAGGGCAGTGCAGTGGTGTTATGTACATTAACT